>RJWH01009151.1:0-24758 GCA_004363575.1 Solenodon paradoxus | reverse complement strand
TTGTTTGTTTTCTGCCATGGGGTGCTCTATTTTTTTAATTTTATTTTACATTTTTGACCCTTACAGGTTTTCGTGTTGATTTTTTTCTGTGTCAGGGAGTGAAGATTGCTGCTGAATAGGGAAGGGGTGCGGTGGGTGTTCTGGAAGACATACAGCTTTGTTTTGCTGGTAAAACTTGATTGACTGGGGCTAGTTAACTTGATCCTGCTGTTTGTGCTTGGATCCTTTGTCCTCACCAAACCATCAGATCAGAATGGGTTCCTTATTGCAAGTTACTCCTCCTGGGTCTCATCCACTGAATCCCAACTCCAAGGGGCCCAAATCCCAGGGTATATGGTGGGCAGATTGCTGCACCTCTACACTCTTATTGTTTCTACCCCCAACTCTTTCCTTCTGGGCTTTTTTCTATCCAAGAGTCTGTGTGGGCAGCAACCACAGTCCACCCATCCTCAACCCACTCAACCTAAGCTTGCTGCTCCTGGCTCTGTATGTGTGCTGTTAGATGTTAGTGGGGCTGCCTCGGCAGTTTCCACAGGAGAGAAGCAAGGCAGTGACGAAGATCACTGTCACTGAAATCCCCATGTATTGGAGATTAGAATAGCCACTCTGTTCCCTCTGAAAATGCTGAGGTGCCCCACTGCTGCACACAAGTGTGGTTCCAGCAGCAGGCAGGCAGTCTCTCTAGGTGTCATGCACCCAGAATAAAGACCTCACTTTTATGGTCCAAGCCTCCCAATAACCCTGTGTCTTTCTCATCATCTCATCTCACCTGGTGAGAAAATCCAAGACAAACAATCATAAAGGTAGTCAGGGAAATAAAAACAGGTAATATATAAAGGTTCTCCTACCCACCTTTAGCTGGATGCTTGATTCTTTCTGTTCTCTAAGTTCCCCTGGTCAACTGCTGAAGTTCCAAGTTACCTCTCCTTGTGTGGACTCTGAAAAACTAAGA
Source organism: Solenodon paradoxus (assembly GCA_004363575.1). Lineage (NCBI taxonomy): Eukaryota > Metazoa > Chordata > Mammalia > Eulipotyphla > Solenodontidae > Solenodon > Solenodon paradoxus. The sequence continues at coordinate 23,806 of RJWH01009151.1, read as the reverse complement.
TTTGTGTATGTGTGTGCGTGACATTCTAGCATCCTCTATCTGCAAGTGCCATCTTTAGAATGTCCATGAATATTATTATTGAGCATACCTGGTTGCTGTGTTCATGAAGCAAATGCAGATGATTAATAAAATAAAGACACGTAATTAGAAAATCACCATATATTTATCCCATTAATGTTATTTGTATTGCCTTCACTTTGGCAAAATACAGCATTATGTTGTTATCATGAATATTTTTACTTAATATGTGTTCTAGTGACAGCAATGATTTAAAGCAAAGGTAGGCAAACTTTTCATGCAAAAGATCAGATAGTACCTTTTTTGGGCTTTGTAGATCATGCAGTCTCTGTCAAAATTTCTCAACTCTATTGTTGTAGTTCGAAACCAGTCATAGATAATACGTGAGTGAATGACTAAGACTGTGTTCTAATAATACTTTATTTACGGAAACCAAAATTTAAATTTCATGTAATTCATATATCCCAAATGACATTCTTCTTTTGCCTTTTTTTAGCACTTAGGAATGTAAACCACCATTAACTTGAAGGCTATACAAAAACAATTAAAAATTGGCCTGCATAACAATGTTGCCATGAAGTTAGCAACTTAAAACAACACACATTTATTATCTTACAATATTTTCGCTCCATGGGTTCAGGAATAGTTTCAAGGACTCACAGAGCTATATTCAAAGTATCAGGTGGAATTGGAAACTGATAAGAGGATTGATCAATGAAAGTTACACTTTCAAGTTTGTTAGGAGAACTACTTTTCTTATTTTGTTTTTATTTTTGTTTGTTTGTTTTTCTGGCTGTAGGACTAGCAGTCTCATTTTCTCACTATTCCATAGTTCCTTGCAATATGTATTCCCCAACCTGTTCATTTGCTTTCTCAAAGCCAATAAAGAAGAAATTCCAGAAAGACAGGTACTATAATCTTATATAATCACATGATTACATATATCCCTTTATAGTTGTCATATTTTATTCATTAGAACACACTTGTACTGAAAATGAGGATAAACCATGTTTCACTGTGCTAAATTTATCCATTTACACAATCCTGGATTTACCTATCATAGATTTTTAATATGAAATCCTTTTCAAATTTTTCCCACTTGCTAAGGTATCTATTCTATTTAGTTTTTCAAAGCAATCAATTGTCATTTATTTAAATCATAACAAACTCTAGTCATTAAGAAGAAGAAAATCGAGGAGGAGAAGATGGGGGAGGAAAAGGAAAAAGAGAGGGTAGAGGAAAGGCAGGAGGCAGGGGAGAAAGGAGCATAAAAGGAAAAAAGAAAAACCAAAAAGTAAAAATGGGAGGAAGAGAGGAAGGAAGTGAGGAAGAAAGGAAGCTGCAACCACCTGACGAACCACCCAAGAACACTTGGAAAAGGATTTCAATCCTAGCATGTGAATGCTGTCTATAACAGCAGATCAATAGAATCTTCAGTTTGTATAGATGGTGATTTTGAACTACTGGATATATGTCATAAGAAAAGTTTCTAGAGGTTAATATTTAAATTTGCCTTCTGCTTCATCAGACATGCCAACAAAGTCAGGTTACCATGATATATGATCACCCAGTTGAGTTGTGAGACTGTCTTGCTAGCTAGAACCTTCCTTTCCTCAATGAAGAAGACAGGATGATTGTTTTCTCACGCAGCTGTTGTTGCCATGGAGATCCATCCACACAAACACAGTTTTGCACAGAAGTAGAAGAAATAACTGTATGCAATATGTTGTGTAATATTAAAGGCTATTCTTTATTAATCATCATTTCAAAACCAACAGTTATTTCTATTACCAATTTTGAAATTTTGAATTTGAAAATACGGTGAAACTCATCAGACTAAATAGAATATATTTAGGCTAAATATCAATATATCCATTCCATTGTTCAGAAACTGGCATATCAAATCTTTAACTACGCATTTACTATGATATATGTATTTTTTTCATACCTGTACAAAGAATTTCAAAGCATGCACAATAAATGAACCAAAAACCATTTTCATATTAAGAAGTTCTAAGTGAAAAAACGCTCCCCACAATACCTTCTCAAATCTGACAAATGCAATGTTTCTGCTGTGCACAGATTTGAATTGTCCTCATTTATAACTTTATGGTCCCTAAATCCGGTAGCTTTAAACAGCAAATCAATCACGAAGTGCAATGAGAGGTCATCATGAAAGTTAGGGGAGTATAGTTTTGTGATTGTATAAAAAAAGAACATATTGCATTTCTCAGAGCAACTTATAATAGTCAAAGTCATATGTCATGCAACCTTGAGATTAGAGTCTAATTAAATATTATGTTCTGGGCAAAGTGGTATAAATGATCTGACTAGTTATTCAATTCTAAAAAAGTAGAAAATGCTGATGAAATATAAATTTATAACAAACTATAAAGCTTCCATTATAGACTGCTTTGCAAAGATGGCCCATAAAAGAGTCATAATAATTATGCAAAAAACTTGGTATTTTGCATTATTATGGTATCTTCAGCAGTTGTAGAAAGGTTTTCAACTGTGAGCCAAAGCAAAATTAGTGAAGATGGACTGAGTGTAAATTTATTTCATTTACAAAAATAGATGAGTACAACAGAAAGGAGTGAGTACTCATGGATCATTTTCACCAAAGCCTTCCATCAAACCTCCATTAAATATGGCTATTATAGTGTACATACATAAGTATCTTAATTCCCCAGCAATCATTAGTTTATTACTCACTGACTGAAAAATACTGGAAACAATATTTATTTAGCAAGCAGAACAAAACTCCATTGTTTTTATCATCATTTAGGCAAATTTTATCCCCATTGCTTAATTCAAGCAGAATAACCAAAATATTATACATATATAAATAGACAAAAAGTGTTTATTTTTAAATTATGGAAAGGATAGCAGCAGAAGCTATGACATAGAAAAGAGTCTTTAAAATAGAATATCTTCCCTTATGGAGCTTAACAAATACATATTACTGTTGAGTTTGCAATAAACTTATTTTTAAATTCATTATTGAGTTAGTTTAGAGATGAAGATAATTCCTCTTACGAAATGTGTTTTTCAGTGTCTGGTTAAGGGCTCATATACTACATTAGTACAGAATAGTGACAGGCGAGTTTGACACAATAAGTCCCATGCTCTGATTCTCCCTAGCAGTGGATTCCATTATACACTTAATTAGAAGGCTTTTTTTTTTAATATTGAGAAAAACTATTCTGATATTACTAACTTTCTATGCATAATTACAAAATCTTATTAAATGGCTGATTCACAGTAGATTCATAGTAGGATGAAACTATAAAAGCTTTTAAGGAAGTCGATGAATATTTTGGCGTGGACTCTGATGTTTCAGTCAGTTTGTACTAAGGTACGATTGTCATAAATACCAAATGAATTAATACAGCCACATTTGGAGCTCCATATTAGGTGAAAGAACAGTTGGAAGATACTGTTTATGATTAACCTACATAGGCCTACATAAAGAAATGCACTTTCTATTTTTTACTTAAAATGATAGGAAATTTATTGTGCAAACTATAATTCTATTGCATTTGCATAATGATTTGTAGTTGTTGAAAGTTGTTAGATGTTTTAAAATCCAAAATATGAATGGGATTACAATCTACCTAAATTTTACAGCATTCAATAAAGGGCTAAAGTTCTCAAGCTTTGAAATCATCTACTGCAAAGACTGTTTATTCTCTGTATAAAATCTTACTGTATATTGTGTCCTCAAAGATATAAGGGCTGCAACCAAGCAGACTGCTAAACATTTCAAATACTAATTTATTAGCTTCCAAAGCTATGCTTGCATTGCATGCAGAGTAGTAGATTAAGTTTGGGTAAAAATAATAAGTGAGTTTTGAGAATTCTATTTGAATCTTCTGTGAATTGGAACTGGAATATTTTAAGGTTACACAAACTGAAAAAAGATATTTTGAACAAATAGCTTCATAAAGCAGGTTTGATTTTAAAAACTGCAGGGATTTCAGAAATTCATTTTCCTCGGAAATAATTAGAAGTGGGAAGCAGTTTATTGAAAATGTCAGAAAACACAAATAGTGCAAACTCCCCATAGGCAACTATCTTGCTATTGTCTCACCCTGGTGTGAGTCATAGCCTATCTGGAACAGGTGCAAGGCACATCGATCCCCTTGATTCAATATTTAATGATTTATTTCTAATAATCTGTGTGGTAACAAAATCAGGTTTTGTACATTTTGCAATAGCTTTTCAGAATGAATAAAGAACCATGCCTTGGAACAATTTGCATTTGGGTAAGACATGTTTTGTCGTTAATTGATGTTTGAAATTGTCTGGTTATGGGGTTTAGATGAGAGAAATGATACAAAGAAGAGAAGAAGAAATAGGAATTAGGTTCCTGCTCAGACTTAGTAACAAAAAGAGCCTGAGTATTATATGAAAAAGTCTGTTTTCAAGAATTAGAATAATTTTCAAATAAAGGAAAGAAAATACCCATCTATATAAATGGTTCATCCCAAACCCTGAGGTGAAGAGATGAGCAAAACAAGTGATTAGATAACAAAGGAATATCCCAAACCTCTGAGATTTATTAGTTTCCATTCACAAATGTCTGCTTTTGTTTTGCATTTGCATTTTTAGTATAGTTCTCTCTCTTTCTTTATGGTCTTTCTGTCATCATTTAAATGTATATTTAAGGGAATTTAGTTCCTATTGTGGATTCCTTAGAATTCCTAAGTAACACCTTTCCCAATGGAGACCTTCCACCCTCAATAACTCAACAGTTGATGAATGCATTGCTCTACAATCCAAAAGGTGACATTCTCCAGACACAGTGACATATTAACAGCACTGAAGAGACCATACTATCTAAAAACATAATAACATATGAGAACGAAATTCCTTATTCTTTTGTTGATGAAAGATATTTTGCTGGGTTGTTTACAGGTTTGCTTTTTGCCACTAGTATTTTCTCAGAAGAGTTCTATCCACCTCTTTTTTTCTCTCTATGACCTTTCTGTTGGTGTGATTTGGATTCGATTTTCCAACTAGCTTAGTTACCTCATGACGGGTCCCCGGAGCCACACAGTCCCTCACTTATATGCTTTGTAGTGCCAAAACCTTCATGCCTCGCTGAAAACTGCATAACATTAAACACATGCTGCAGATATATGTTCAAATTAGAGATGTAACAAACTATCCATTGAGAATCCACTAAATCACTGAAGCAACAAACCTGCAAATCCAGAGTTAGTACCAGTAAATTACAATCTACAATCTATTTCTCCCTCTGATGATAAAAGTAAAGCATATTTTATTTTAAAATGCTGACAGTAACTCCTGAGCAATCAATACTTTTCTTGGAGAAGGAAAATTGCAGAGCTCTAAATGTTGCTGTACATACATTGAAAAGGACAGATGAACTATAGATGTGAGTTCTTCAGTAAAGCCCAGGTATGAAAAGTCTTTAGAACCTGGTGCTTAGATTGGATTCAGCAGTCAGCCCTTGAACTCTTTGTGTTACATGTACTGAGCCTCTCACTTTTGACAGCATGTTGTCTTGCAAGCTTGAGGGATGTCTAAAAATCAAATGCTGGCACTCTCCTGACAAATGTGTGGCTTTTCCATACTTCCCCTTCAGGGGATGGAGACTGAGTTTATGCAATACAGAGCAGCACCAAAGCAATATTCTATGGAATAATATATGGAAAAAGCAATATTCTTGAAATTTCAAATCCCATGTTGATAGAGATTTTACCTCTTCAATGAAAAATAAAACATTTTTTTTCAAAGGAGCAGAAATAAGGAAATATTTTCTAAATGGAATATGATTCTATAAGAGCATATGCTGAAATCTCATTTCTTTATTATGTACTGGGTGGTTGTGTCTTATAAAATAGCATAACCATAAGAAGTAAAGTTTATAGGTGGGTGGGAAGGAACACCCAGAATTAAAACTAGGCAATAAACATATAAAAGTGTTTTTTATTTATAGAATACACAAATCTAAAATGTTGGAGTTTATGATCGCTGTCTAGATACATTTCGATAAGGAAGGGTGATTAGCAATTTCTCTAGATGAAACTTCAGCACCTTTACTCAAAGTATCAAATGGCTTTTTTTCAAAACTCAGCTTATTTTTGTAGCTATGCTGTCACTATATCTGTGAATGTTTGCAAATGCTTTCAGGTTCGAGAAATTTACTTTCCAACTTGAAGTGCCCTCTGTGATTCTGCACTAGATACTTCCATTTATAACATTTGATGGATCTCTTTCCATATGTATGCCCTTCAAGAAAGTTTGGCAACTTTTAGTTTTATGGCTCATGGCAATCTATTAGGAGCATAGAAAACAAGAGAATCTGTGTAATGCTTCACATCAGGGAATTCTCCCAAGCAAGCATCAAAAGTACGTTTAGTAATTTTTCTACATTAAAAATAAATGCATGAACCTGGAAACCTCAAAAAAGAAAAGATGTGTCTTTAAAAAACCTACTATGAACTGAGCCAAACTATACACATTATTTCACTGCTGTCATACATAGTAGGGGTATACTTTGTGGCAGCAATGGACTAATGATATTTCTTAGTTTTAAAAAATGAGTAAAATATTATCTTTGGTCTCTTTATGATTTTGTCACCTATGAAACTATCAAAAATGTCATAAATGAGATTCATTTTTTCAGCCTAAATGGACTCTGCTCATTTATTTGTTCAAACGTTTATTCATTCAATGTTTATGAAGTTATTCCTTTTATCCCTTCATAACTATATAATGAAAGGTATTTTCTGCTCTGCTCTCAAGGTGTTCATGAGTTTGTGAAGAGGTAATTAACTATAATAAAAAAGGGTAGAATACTGTAGTAGAAGTCTGAACATGAGATTTTATAGAGTATATTGAGAATTAGCCTGCTGTGCCTAGAGTTTAGGGAACCTGGAGTGGAAATCAGCAGTTAGACAAGCAATGAGGCAATTAGGACCAGACTGTACTGAGGCTTGAACAATAGATTAAGGAGTGTGGAAGGTATCATATATGTGCAGTGGGAAGCATTTGAATACTATTATATAAGGGAATCACACATTAATTTTAAAAGTAAGTCTTGAAGCTAGGTACAGGGTCATCTAGAAAATGGAGAAGTTAAAAGTAGAAATAGGACAATTTTGTTCCTAACATAATTCAAGCAAATTGTGATTTGGGACTGAACCAATATATACAAGTAGGAATGGAGAAGTGGGCCCAGATTTGAGGCATAGTTTAGAGATCACACTGGTAGGATTTGAAATTTGTTATGCCATTTTGTGATGATGTGAAGGACTACTTGTGAGAGGAAGGCATTAAAAGGTACAGGGGATGTTATTCAGTGAGAAGTGCACATGAGCAGAGAAAAACAGAGGGGATAGAAGATAAAGGATGTAGTTTTACATATGTTGAGTCTAATGTATCTGTGCAAGAATTGGTTAGAGATGTTAAATTAGCAGAAATAAAAGCTATCACTTGAAAAAGAGATGAAATAAAAAAACCTCTGCTAATGTTTCATGTTTATTCTTCACTATAGGATATAAGTCTTTAGTGTATTTATTTCCTCAACTTTTCTCAAGTTTCATCTTTTTCATTCTTGTATTCAGAGATTCAGTAAATTAAAATGAAAAAAAGAGTAATTTTTTTCCTCATTTAATAATTACCCCCTATCAGTCTTCATTTTGGAAACTAACTGCCCACTCCCTCAATCAGTTCTTTGTTTTCCTCATTAGTTCAGTTATCAGAATTTATGATACTGCAATAGTAATTTCCACTCAAAGGGAGAATGTTTTCTGTTTTCCATCTCATTTCTCTCTTAATAAAATGTATCAATTATTTTGTTCTCTCTCTTTTTTAAGCTCAGCAGCACGTTGGATAGATGTCCACCAGAAATGGTTTCTGTTGACTCTCTCATCATTTCTTAGATTTTGATTGGATAAAGTTTAGATAATATTTAGATAATATTTCCCGGAGGCAGCTCCTTTGCAAGGCCACATTGTCACTTTACATAGTCACAAAGTCTTGCTACATCTTCCTACATTCCTTGACTATTTAATTGCCCAAAAGAACATGAGGACATTTTCTAGTTTGAAAACTTTACCCTGCCTTACTTTGAGATCATTTGTAAAATGGTAACTACCCAGGCATCTAGAGAACACCATTGCTGGGAATCTCTATTTTAGAAAAGCCTGCTTCCTAACATGAAGCAATACATGTTCTTCGTCGACTTACAATGTGGTTATATACAGATCCTCCACTGAATATCTACTAACTTGAAAATGTTGCCTGGGAACTGCCACTAGCTGCCTCTTCCCAGCACCGGGAGACTGTATCTTATCTTTTTTTTCTGCAGAATGAATATTGCTTTCACACCAGGGTAAAGTAAAATAGTTGGTGCCCTTTTCACGAATTTGGTGCCAAAAGTGAAGAATGAAGCCCCCAAGCCTTTCCAAAGTTGCAGCCAAAGCGAAAGTTTCGAAGGACAAGAAAGCAATGCTAAAAGGCATTCACAGATACAAAAAAGAGATCTGCACTTCACCCACCTTCCAAAGGCAGCCCAAATATCCTCAGAAGAGTAGCCCCAGGAGAAACAAGCTTGACCACTATGTCATCATCAAGTTCTGCCTGACTACCAAGTCAGCCACGAAGAAAATAGAAGACTAAATTGTAACATGTTCATTGTGGTTGTCAACACCAATAAGCACCAGATCAAACAGGCTGTGAAGAAGCTCTGTGACATTGATGTGGCCAAGGTCAACATTTTGACCAGACCTGATGGAGAAAAGAAGGCATTTGTGCAACTGGCTCCTGAATATGATGTTTTGGATGTTGCCAACAAAAATGGATTCAACTAAATGGAGTCCAGTTGGTTAATTCTAAATAGAATTATTTTTTCACATTAAAAGAAAAGTTTGTAAGTTGAACCATTATAAGTTGAGGAAGGCTGTAATGTACTCTCTGATGAATAGTTTATTGTCATTTTTGAAATTATGCCTTTGCTGCCATTTGGCTAGTTATTTGCTGATTGTTTCATCATTCTTTTATTCCTTTCTTCTCTTGCTCTCTTCTCTTGTGATTTGATGAATTTCTGTAGTATAATGCTTTTTGTTCATTGTTCCATGTTCTTTTTTATCAGCCTTTGATGAAGTGGAACCTTGTCAAAATTATTTTTCAGAACAAAATAGATGAAATCTACTGGACTTCCTTTATCTGTATGTACAGTTTCCTTGTGGAAGAACCACAATAGAGCAGCCACGGTTGATTTCCCCTTATACCAACCACTTTACCATTTTCCCAATACTATTTTGCTTAGCTGTTTGATGATGAGAATATAAAGCACATTATTTGTCAATGACCCAAGGTAAGAGTAGCAATACGAAAAAAAATCCCTTAACTTTCAAATAGCAACTTATTTGTCTGATTGAAGTTAGTAATTATAGTCATTGAAATATACAAAATGTAATCTTAATGACTATGTAACAAATACTGACATGATAAAGAAATATTTGTTGTTTCTCAGATGACTAATGTGGTTTTTGTGCTGATATGGGAGATGAAGTAAGGGAGTAAAACTGAAATCCTAGAGCATGTGAAAAAAAAAAAAACAAAAACAAAAACAAAAACAAAAAACCAGGACGTGAACCCTGAAAAAAACCTAAATGGATTAATTAAAAAAGTGATGCTTTTGAATTTGACATTTTTGGGGGAATGACTTTTGATAAGATGAAGTGAAATAACACTTTTTTAAATGCCAGATTTTCCCTTTCTAAATAGAATTTTAAATAAGCACTTTTTTTTCTTTCTCACCGAGGAAGGGGAAAGAAGCAACTTTTCTGAACATAGTACATATGGTTGCCTTGGCAACAAGCACAATAATATCATCTATAGCATCCATGTGAACCTTAAGTATAGCATTACATTAAACTAGCACATGTTAATTCTTTAGAAAAACACATTTATTCCTTACTATGGAGAATATTAACAGTAGACACATGGTCTAACAAAGTAATATGCCTGCTTCTTTACAAAAGTTGTTTCATGTCAACTAAGAATCCAAGCAGTGTCTCTCATGATGTTTCAGCAATGAAAACCAAAGCAAATGAGATGGACATTCTGTGCATATTATGTTTACTTCGTCAATTATTTACTGAGTGTTGATGATGTACCTAACTCCGTTGTAATGATTTTATTTTTTTTTTATTTTTCCAGTATGCAGTGTGGTCTCTGCTATTAAAGAACTTAAAAATATATTAAAGAAAAAAGTGTCATGTAGAAATATATCAAAATATAACAGTATTCAAATTTTTCAAATATAATATAGATGTGTTGATTTGAATCAAATACCCACTTACGGTGCTGCTGCAAAAACAAAATATCACAAACACAGTGGCTGAAGACAGCACGAATTTGTTAGCTGACAGTACTGTAAGTTAGAAGTCTGAGTAGGCTCAGATGGTTTCTTTGCTCCAGATCTTAACGAGCTGAAAAACAAGGTATCAGTTGGTTTGGATTCTTATTTGGAGGTTCCAGGAAAAGATCTCTTTCCAATCTCATCTATGCTGCTGACTCATTTCAGCTCCTGTTTCCTTGCTGTCAGTCAGAAACTGCCCTTAGGAACTAAAGGTTGTCAACAATCTTTCTTTTTCGTTAATTTTTGTTGCAGTAACTTTGATCTAAAAAATAATTTAAGTCCATATATGCAGGTGCATGCACCATGTATCAAAGATATGACAACGCATCATGCCCAACAACAAATTACAAGAAGTCGTCCATCAGTGTCCATTGCACCATGATAAACTCTTCCTCCTACAACCTGTCCCTTTCCCTGCTGGTAATCTGAGTTAGGTTGTCAGTGTCAAAGGGTTGGATTTATCTGTTTGTTTTTAACATCCCTCATATAAGTGAGATCATCTAGTATTTGTTGTACCTTCTGCTGTATTTTATTAGGATGATCCCCTCTAGTTCCAGCCATGTTGCTCCAAACAAAAGAATTTCATTGTTTTTAGGGCTGTGTAATACACAGATATAATTTTCTTCAGAGATTCAACTATCAGTGGGCACTTAGGTAGTTTCCAATTCTTGGCGATTATAAATAATGTTGCAATAAACATGAGGGTGCATATATATCTCTGAGAATTAGTGCTTGTTTTATATTTTTGTTTGTTTGTTCAGTTTTAGTTTTTTGAGTAAGTATCCAGAAGTGGGATGAAAGGGATCATATGGGATTGAATTTCTCAATTTTTTGAGTAATCTCTATACTACTTTCCATAAAGGTTACATCAGTTTACACTCCCATCAACAGTATAAAAGGGTTCCCTTTCCTCCGAATCCTCACCAGCATTTGTTCTTTCCAATCTTTTAGGTAACATTCTTACTAATATAAGTTGACATCTAATTGTTATTTTAATTTGCATTTCACTAATAACAGGAGAGGAGGAGCCTATAACTGTTGTATCTTTGGAGAAATGTTTAACTCATCTGCCCATTTTTTGAATGGGTTTTTGTTGTCAAGCTTATCAGTTTTTTAAAAATATTTTGGATAGTAAGTCCTTGTGAGATGTATAATGTGCAAAAATCTTCTCCCAGGCAGTAGATTACCTTTTCGTTTTGACGATAACTTTTTTCACTGTGCAGAAGTCTTTTAGTTTGGTATAGCCCCATTTATTTATTTTTTATTTTGTTTCCTGTGCTGATGGAGTTGGGCCCCAAAGATGTCTCTAAGGATTGATCTCATAGAATGTGTTGCCAGTATTTTCTTCTAAGTTTATGGTTTCTGATCTTTCATCCAAGTCTCTAATCCATTTTCAATTAATTTTTGTGTATGATGGTAGGAAGTGGTCTTACTTCATTCTTTTTCATGTGGCTGTCCCATTTTCCTAACACCATTTATTGAAGATATTCCTTTCTCCATGGTATGCTCTTGATGTCTTCACTGTAAATTAACTGACCATATATGTGTGAGTCTATTTCTGGTTATTCATTTATAATCTACAGATCTGTTTTTTTTATATTATTATTTTTGTTCCATACATTATTTTTCACTGTCACTTTGTAGTATATCTCAAGATCTGGAAGTGTGATACAACTAATTTTTTTTTCTTTTTTTCTCGTGATGACTTAATCTATTTCAGTTTTTTATTATCCCATACAAATTTTTAAATGTTTTGCTTTATTTCCTTGAATAATATCAGCAGGATTCAAAGGGGGATTGCATTAAACCTGCATATTGCTTTAGTTAAGATGGTCATTTTAACAATGTTAATTTTTCCCACACATGAGCAAGGGATGTCTTTCCAACTCTTTGTATCTTCCCCTATTTTATTCTTTTAACAAAATTTTATAATTTTCATTATAGGTCTTTCACCTCCTTTGTTAAGATATTCCAGTGTATTTAATTATTTTTATTTCTATAGCAAATGGGATAGTTTTTCTTCATATCATTCTCTCTGATTATGTTGTTTGCATATAAAAATGCTACATATTTTTATACTGAGTTTGTAGCCTGACACTTTACTGAACTCATTGATTAATTCTAGTAGCTTTCTGAGGGTGATTTTAGGGTTTTCTACATGTAATATAAAGTTATTTGCAAATGATAGTTTTGCTTCCTTACTTCCAGTTTGTATTTCTTTTATTTTTATTTTTTTGCCTAATTGATCTGCTAGGACTTCCAGTATGATGTTGAATAGCAGTAGTAAGAGTGAACAGCCTTGTCTCTTTTCTGATCTTAGAAGAAATGCTTTCGTTTTTTGCCATTAAGAATGATGGTGGCTGTGGTTTATCATACATGGCCTTTATTATGTTATGTTCTTTCCACTCCAATTTTATATAGATTTTTTTCATAAATGGATTTTAAATCTTGTCAAATACTTTCCCTGAATCTATTAACATAACCAAATTATTTGTTTCCCTTGCTTTTGTTGATGTGGTATATTACATTAATAGATTTCAGTCTGTTGAACCATTTTAATATCCCCAGGATAAATTCCACTTGGTTATGATGGATGATTTGTATGATGTACTATTGCATTCAGTTCACAAATATTTTGTTGAGAATTTTATATCTATATTCATTAGAGATACTGCTCTGTAACTTTCTTTCTTTGTACCTACTTGCTTGCTTTTGGTATCAATGTAATGTTGGTCTCACAGAAATTTTTGGAAGCATTTCCATTCAATTTTTCATGCGTTGAGAGGAAAGGGTGTTGTTTGAAAGTTTTGGAAAAATCACTAGTAGCACCATCTGGTCCTGGGTTTTTATTTTGGGGTGGAATTTTTATTGCTTCCTCAATATCCTTGCTTATGATAGGTCTGTTCAGGCTTTCCGTTTCTTCCTGATTCATATTTCAAAAACTCTGTCCTTATCCTCTACGTTTTCCAATTTGTTGGCATATTGCTGTTCATAGTCATCTCTTACGATGCTTTGTATTTATGAAGCACACATTGTAAATTCCCTCATTTCATTTCTGATTCTAATTATTAGAGTTTTGTCTCTTTTTGTCTTAGTGAATCCAGACAAAGTTTTGTCAGTTTTGTTTATTTTTCAAAGAATCAATTTTTGACTTCATTAATCTTCTGAATTGTCATTTTGATTTCTATTTTGTTTCTGCTGGAATTTTTATTTCCTTCCATCTGCTACTTTAGGTATGTGATTAGGTTGTTTATATGCGATTTTTCTTTTCTTTTTTTTTTTCAGTTAAGCCTCTATTGCTATAAACTTCCCTCTTATTACTGATTTTGCTGCATCCCATAAGCTCTGGTAGCTCATTTCTTCATTCTTATTTATCTCCAAATACTTTTTAAATTTTGCCTTTGATTTCCTTTTTGACCCAAAAGCCATTCAGAAGCATATTATTTAGTCTCCACATATTTTGAGATTTTCTTCAAACTTTTTTGTAGTTGATAATTATTTTCATGCCATTCTGATTGGAGAAGATGATTGGTTTGATTTCAATATTTGCAAATTTGTGGACACTTTCTTTGTTTCACACATATGGTCTATCCTTGAGAATATTTCATGAGAACTTCAGAAAAAGAGTGAATTCTGCAGTTCTTGGCGAAGTATTCTGTAAATGTCTATTAAAACTGCTCAAATTTGTTATTTAAGGTTGTCTTGGTTAATTTTCTATCTACTTGATCTGTGTATTGTAAATGTGTGCTGAAGTCTCCTACTACTATTTATTGCTATTAATGTCTTTCTTCATTTCTGATATAATTGCTTTATGTTTTTTGATGTTCCTTCATTTGGTGGATATGTATTAATAAGTATTATGTCTTCCTTCTAAATTGATGCCCTAATCATTACATGATATACATCCCTGTCTTTTGTTATCTTCTTTGCATGGAAATCTATTTTTCTGATATAAGTATGGCAGTTCCTGCTTTTTTTTAGATTAATGTTTATTTGTAGGATTGGTTTCTGACTTTTGACTTTTACCTATGTTTATCTTTCAAACATAAATGAGTTTCCTTTTTGAAGCAGAAGGTTGGGTTATATTTTTAATCCATTTAGCCACTGTATGCCTATTGATTAGTCACTTAATTCCATTAACATTTAGGGTGATTGTTGATATGTAACTGTTTATAGCTTTTTTGTTAATTGTTTTCTGGGTATTGTCACAGATAGATGTTTTCTCTTCCCTTATTCTCTTCTTAGATGCTTTAAATGCATTTATGGTGTGCGTTGGTTTTCCTTTTCAACCACTTCATTGTTTTTCTATAAATTTATATCTTGAGTTTACTCTGATGTTTTCATAAAAAGTTTCTGTACACATGACAAGTTTTAACTTGAAAACAAGTTATATTTGAATTTATTCTAATATTCCACATTTTTATTCTCCTGTTCCCCATATTTTAATTTTTTATTTCCTGCTGCTTCTTACTTGGGTTTCCTTAATTTTATAGAAATTCCTTTAGCATTTCTTGTAAGGTTTTATTATTGTTGATAAATTCCTTTAACTTTTGTTTGTCTGTATAGTTCATTATCATCCCTTCAATTATAAGTGAAAATCAAGAAAGCTAGAGTTTATTTGGTGGAAACACTTTTCTTTCAACACTTTGAATATATCATGCCATTCTCTTATGGCTTATTACGTTTCTGCTATGAAATCTAACAACCTTCTGGGAATTCCTTTTCATGTAGCTCCTTTTTCTCTAACTGCTTTTAACATTACTTAACTTTGGCTTTATTTGTTCATTTTTTTTGTCATTTTATGAACAATATGTCTTGGTCCATGTCTGTTTGAATTTCATTTGTTTGACTCTTTTTCAGCTTCCTGTGTCCAGATGTCTGTTTCCTTCCTCAGTTTTGGGAAACTATCAGCTGTGATTTCAATTTGATTTCTGTCCCTTCTTCCTCTCTTCTTCTGAATGTGACTATTGTTGCTCTATATGCTATTCTACAATTCTTATGTTATATTTTGTTTTATTTTTCTCTTTGTTGACCTGGTGGGGAGCATTTCACTGTCCTGTATCCTAGCTCACTGAATTGATTAGAGGTTTTTTGCAGTCTGCTGTTGAGATTCTTGTATTCTTTAGCTCAACTATTATGTTCTTGAGCACTGTGAATTCTATTTGAAACTGTCTCATAATTTAACTTTTTGTAGTTCTCTTTTTTGTTACCCATTGTTCTCTGATTTCAGTGATTTTCATTAATACTGTTGCTTTAAAGTCTTCAACAGGTAGTTTACGTAAGACTGTTGCTTCCAGATTTTCTCCTGGTGTCTTTTTTGGTCCATCTTTTCACATATATTTCTTTGTCTCTTTGTTCTCTTTGACATTCTGCATTTATTTGTATGGGTTAGACTTCCTTAATGTAAAGTTCTATTCTTTGGGTATCAAATTGCAGAGTATAGATGTCAAATGTTACTCCAGATTGCTGACTCCCTTTAGTTGTGTGATCGCAATAGTTCTTATAATTGCCAAATCTCTAGAGCCATTTATGTGATGATGTCCAAGCACAGCCTTCATGGTTGACATTTGGGTAAGGAATACAGAGATTTTCCCCAGATTCACAAGCATGAACAGCAAGGCACAAGGAGAAAGACCCAGTTTTTGTGGACACAATCCCCAAGCCAGCCAGTCTCAACAGAGGCCACTGAAGAGAGACAGGAAATGCTTGTAATAGCAAATCCCACTGTGAAAATCCCTCATTTCTCCAGAGGAGTAGTGGTTTTTGCAGGGGGTGGTAAACAAGCCTGTATTTGTAAGCTCTGGGAAGTACCAAGCATATAGAAAAGCTGTTCGGCAATAACCCCAGACAGGTGGAAACTGTTATTTCTGTGGAACCTCTCAAAAGATCTTTCCTAAGAGAGCTGGAGAACAGAATGCTCTTTTCCAGGAATCACTCACATATCTGGTATCATCACAGAACTGGTTGTCTGTCTTGGCAGCCCAAGGAACTGCAACTGTGAGCACATATAATTCAGTACAATTTGCTAAAGGCAAATGGGGTAGATGTTTCCCTCTGGGGCCATCCTGCAAATGTTAGCCTCCAATACTCACACAGTAGGGCAGCAGAATCTCTGCTGATATGGAATCTTTCCCTCTTTCTACCCCATGCTAAGATTTTTGGTTCAATGAATGAAGGCCAATTCACAGGTGAGGGGGCACCCACTAAGGTGGCAGGTCCTTTAGCTCCTGGGAAAGTGTCTATATTATGGGTCTCTCCCCATAGACTCTTGAGTCTCCAAACAAGGCAGCCTGATGCTGAGACAGAAAGGCTACTCTTTTCTTTTATGAAGATACATATCCTTTACGTTTGTGAAGTTGCTGGTTCTTATTCCCTTTCAAAGGTCCTAGTTTTTCAATGAGCAAAGTTTGTTGTGTGTGGGGAGGAGGTGATTCTGAGATATTAATGGTGTGCCATTTTGTAACCATCTCTCCAACATTCATTCTTTGTTGTACTGCCCTGCTTCAGTCAGCAATGACACACTCATTCCTTTTGGGGATTTTGATTTCTGACTTCTTCTATGACCAGGTGGAGAAAATTCTCTGCTTTTAAAATGCTTATCTGATTAGGTCAGAACTACTTATCGGTCTCATTTTTAAGATCAACTGTCTTTAATTACATTTGTAGAATACCTTCAAAATGTGTCTAGATGATTTTTGATAGAATAAACAGTGAACTCTATGGGATATCATGAAGGGGTAGGAATTGTTGGTAAATCTCCAGTAATGAAATGGACTTGAAGTTATTTTTGAAAAATAGGTACAATTTGGACATATAAAGATTGAGGTTGCCTTTCCAGGCATGAAAAGCAGCAATAACCCAAACAAAATTTCAGGTAATGAGCAGATTTTGTATAAGAGAACATTGATAGGCTTGTGAACATTGTATGGGTGTCATTATCCATGTGAAAATTAAGCTTTATAGACTTGGGACTCAAGTAAAGTTACTAATTTGATAAGTCTTAGTTTGCTTACCCATAAAATAAGAAAATAAAGATAATAATAGACTATAGTTCACCTGAATTTTCAAAGTGATTGAACATGAGAGAGAGAGAGAGGAAAATTATAAACATTGAAAGAATATGTCTAGCTTCTGTTAATGCATACCAGAATCACTACATCTTTTATCACATGGAGTTGGATTGCTAATTTATATTGTCTTTATGGGATTATAAGATATTAGCTGGTGGATTTTACCTCTTATATGTATGCATATTTCACTTTGCATTTTGAGTTTTAAACTATTGTGAATTCTGCAGAACGAAATCTTCCATCCCCAAAATATGTCTCTTTGGCAGAAGATTTATTGCATAGGAGAGGTTCTTAAGGCTGAGTAAAGGTTGCCAAATTGTGAAAGACATTTAAAAGTGTAGACCAGTAATATAGAAGCCTAATAGCATACGTGGAGAAGACTCCAGGAGGGCACTCTAAAAAGCTGATGGAGTCCCTGAGGTTCTGGTCACTGCAAACTTGGAAGTTCTAGACAATAGAATAGATAAGTGCCTTGGTAGAAGTAGTTTAAGGAAGTTTGTTTTCTTTTTTAAACCAGGCTAAGTGGTTTTAACTCACTTTTGACTTGATCAGTCAAGGAACTGCGATGTCTGATTTAAAAGTGACCTTGAACTGCCATTTTTGAGCTGTGTAAATGTCACCAAGCATGAAGAAGGTTGGTGAACTTGGAATCTTCCCCAGAAACCCCCTGACCAACCACTACCCACTTCTCCCTGAGCAGGGCATTCTGAGCAGCAAATCTTTATCATGCTGTAACCTTACTTGTAATAAATCTTTCCTATTTAAATAACTTTGGCTTACTTCTTTTGACTAATGCTCAGCATGTTAATGGACATCATGCATTCAATAATATAATGACCATACCTTTTGTACTATACCTTTCTTGGTGACTTCAAATGGATAACCTTTTTTTCACTTGCCTGTCTCCTCCCCAGTGTCTTTTTTTGTCTCTAACTGAGGATGTTTCAAGTGTTTACTAAAGCCATGTAGTTGAGTTGTTTGATTTTACTGAGTTCCTTCCATGTATATATGCAATATGTATAACATATATATATGTTATTCTTAGCATTTTCCCCCTTCTATCAATATGTCTTAGGCTTTTTTGATTATTTTCCAACTTACAAGAACCCAGAGAAGTATTGAAAGATTGTCCTCTGGATCCCTACAACCCTATATGATTCTATTATATATGAAAATTATTGAGAATATTAAACTGAATGAAATAAAAGAATTGAGAAAGTTATAGAGTAACATTTTACTTGAAACAGAATAAGAAATCTTAATTAATTAAATCTGGATTACTTTTATCTCATTTTTACATATCTATGTGGTCTATCAATCACTTATTCAAAATAATTGAATTGAACAATACATGTTTTGTGTTCTGACAATTCTCATTCACTGGTGGGGAAGTGTCTAGGAAAAAATTCTCTTTTTTTCACTCTTATACTACCACCATACTCACAACATTCCTGTCACCAAGTTTCTGAGTGCCCAGCTTCCTGATACCAGCTGGTTGTCTTACAATTTAATTTGGTTCTGACACTATTTGAAATTAGCATCAGAATCCATAATTTAAGTTCTCAGTTCCACAAGTTGTCCTCCCATTCATATGCCTACTGCAAGTACCAGGTTGTCCCTAGTACTTTTGACCCTTGACTATGAATCAAGTTTATAATAATTTCTTCCTGCATTTTACAATTTGCTGAATGGTTCACAACTCAAAAAAGCACTTAAATTTGCTAAATTATTATATGATAAAGAATAAAGATGAAGACATACATAGCATAAGGCCCAGAAAGTTCTCAAGTGTAGGGTCTTCTGTCCCAGTGGAATTGGAATGCACTTATCCTCCCAGCATATAGATGTGCTCACCAACACAGAAGCTCTCAGTGAACTACAGTTTTGGAATTTTTAAGGAGGCTTCATCATATAGGTATAATGAATTATTAACTATATTTCATTTCTTCTTTCCTCTTTGAAAAATGGGGCATGGAGACAAAAATATTCAAACTTTTAATCATGGTTTAGTTTTTCTAGTTCCAGCCCCCATCCCAAAAGATACTGCTCTCACTCAGGAAGTTCCTAGGAGTTAGGAACTCTGTGTCAGTGCCAAACGCAAAATATTAGAACAAAATATACTCCTAGTACTATTACACAAGGGTTTTAGGAGCTGTGTCAGGAATCGGGAGCAGAGACAGGTATATATGTATTTTTATTACTTCACAGGCGTATGTACACATATTCAAGCATGCACACACATACTTACACAGTACTCATGTATGTCAAATATTTTTATGATGTATAGGCTGTTTAACTACATTGTATAAGAGTCTTTGTGGTACACAGACAAATCTCTGGTTGTTTATGAATTTATTTTTTCACAAGCATTTATTATTTCTCATTTGTCGCAGCGTCACACATTGCTAGTGCCCAGAAGAATAAGGCAAAGTCTTAAAGTCTCAGATCTCTCAGTCCAGTGACTATAAAAGATATTCAAAGAATGCTATGAGAGATGATGCTCTAGGCAACCACCATATAAGCGTGAGGCTTTCTGTGTGTGTCTCTGAGAAACTAAGCGAAACCTAGTTCAATTTTTGTACTTGAACAACACAAAGCAGAATTACAATATGTGTGAAATGCAAGCATTTTTGCCACTCCTCCTTTGGGTAAAATATGACCCTTTTGATGGTGACCTTTTAAGATGCAAATGCCCTGGAGAGTTAATTCCTTAAATCAGTATCACATTTATGTACTGTGTTTTGTTGTTGTTTGTCTCTGAGAGGAACCCCGGGCATCATGAAGATACAGAATGTTGTAATAGGTAGGAGGGATTTCAGAAAGTCCATCTACTTTATACTTTTGCTGAGGTCGGTCCTGATGCTACATTTCTGTCTTAACTAGAACACTTATCTTAAACTAAAACATTTTGTTAATCGTCACTCTCAATTTTTTTTGCACATCTTACTATACTTCTAAATTCACTTTTATTTAAGACTTTAAATTTTGTGTCTGACTCTTACTGTGGTCTATATAATCTTATATAATACTTCAGCTACAATGTTTGCTTCCAATTTGAAAATGAATGATGAATAAATTATAACTAATTTTTTTTTTTACATTTTAGGAAAATGCACATATGTCCTTGGCAGTTGATGTTATTATGAACAAGTCTTCATAATAATTCACAATAAAGGACTGCAGAGACAAAATATTCTCCTTGGTCTTAAATATACAGTGTACTTTTCCCCTCTTGCTTTGGGAATTTAGCCAATCTTTCACCAACTTTGCAAAAGGGACCTTTTAGCTAATCTTCCTAAACTACTTATTATGAGCCTAAATAAAATATAAAATATATCCAGCGAATTTTGCTAAATATTTTTCACGTAACTGCATAATGAAACAATATTGCTTTTTTTCCTATGTAATTGGTTTCTACCAAGATTATTTTCTTTGCAGCTTTCTTTTATGTTTTCTCCTTTTTTATTTCCAAATAATAAGATATTGCTTAAAAATAGCATCTCTGCCTTCTGTATATATACAGTAAATAATTATAATTCTGTCCTTGGAATGTCAAAACACAAAGTCAACAGGCACATTTCCCGATAGCTGTAATGACGAGAGAGCTATTACAGTGGTCTGACTAAAGCATTTAAGTTTGGAGGCTCTTTAATACCAATTATGTTTCAGTTTCTGATTATGTCCATGTCCTTGGGTGAGCTATTTAATATATCTGATTTTATTTTCTCATTTTAAAAGGCAGAATAATTCTTTTAATGTCAAAGAAAAATAGTTGACTTTAAAGAAAAAGCATAGAAATAAAACCCAGAATTATTGAAGATGCAAATAGTGCATATATTTGTATAAATAGCACTTCTATTTATCAATTTTAATCTATTCTGATAAATACCTACATTAAATTCCATAACGTATCACTGCAATGAAATCATCTTAGCATTCATCTATGGTCTAGGTACATATAATTTTGTTACATGTTTATATTGTTACTATGATTTTTCCATAATCTATTTTCGGAGAATGTAATTATACAGTAGTTGCACATACTTTCATTATTTAAATTTTTGATGATTACATGACCAAGCGGCATGGAGTAAGTGGAAGGATAGCTGAGCCAAGAGAAGTTTTGGTAGGCTGGGTGATGGAAACAGTAGTTCTACTTTTTGTATACGTTTGATATTTTCTAAGAAAAGAATAACATAACTTTCAAATAGTCATTAAATGAATAATTTCATGAATGCTTGAAATTTGAATATACTCACAAACTAACTGTATTTACAACTGATTTTTAAAAACATAATTATTAATACCGATGGGAAAATAAAGGTTCAATAAACACCAAAGAAATAATATAATTTAAGAGTCAGTAAAATGTTGAAATTTTGCATTATAATTCAGCATAAGGTAAATGAACTGATTTCTTAAAATGAGTACATTTTAATTTAAGTATCACAGAATCAAGAGAGAGATTCACTTTCAGTATTCATTAACTTAGCTCCAAAGAAGTCAAGTCAAATCATTTATATATGGAATATGATGAAATGAAACACATGAATATGCAAAAGCCAACAAAAATAACAGGACCGGGAACTGGCTATGGCAGGGAGGGAGATGTGGGGTAAAGGTAGTGGTAAGAGACACTAGAACTCTGGTAGTGGGTGTGGTGTGCAATATAGAGTGAAATACAATTTCAATATAGTAAATGGAATTTGTTTAGCATTGTGAACTAAATAAATAATAGATATTACCATAGAAAAAGAAATCAAACCAATGTTTTACCTGGACTGAGGATATGGGAAAGTAACATCTTTCGAGTTTCTAATTCTGCTGGTGTTGCTGTGATTTCAGAACACTACCTACTTATTTCAAAGTTTGGTTTTGACCTCATATTTTATATATACAAATAGCTTCTCAGTTCCAAAGAAAAAGTTGTGAAATTGATAGATAAAAATAGCCTCACCAACAGACCTATATCTCTTTAAGTTTTCTGAAGCACAGGAAGGAGAACCAGGGAAAGATTGTAAGAAGTTCCCATAGTCATTGGCATACGGAAATGCAAATTTGTTTATTATTTTGGAATGCTAAGTCTAATTTTGAATGCAGAATAGGCTATAGAACCTGGTGGAATATTTCTAGAGCAGGTATTATTATGAGAAATGACAAGTTGAAAGTTACTGCTGAAATTCATTCAATAAATAGTGTCTACTATGAGTCTTATAAATTTAAAAAACATTTTATTACATGTTTTATTGAGATAAACTTTCTACAACTATACAACATTGGGGTGTGTAGGTTCACTTTTCATCAAATATGTGATACACAATACTCACCACCATCTTTGCTCCTACCTATGCCACCTTCTGCTTTGGTAACTTCAGTTCTGCTCTCAAAGTCCAAAGGTTAGCTTCTGTTTTGTTTTGTCTGTGTGTTTGCTGTGTTGGATAGATTTTTTGTAGGAATTTTTTCAAAGATAAATTTCTGTTCTTTTGTTAATGCATAACAATATATATGTATTGTAATCCTGTTTGGTCCACATTTAATCAGAGGCAGTCAAAATTTAATCAGATATATTGTATAAATGCAATTAATTATAGCAATTTCAATATCAGACAATTTATTTTCTTCTTTAAGACTCTTTTTTCTTCCCTCCTTGAATCTTTTCCTCCCTCCAATATCTATCCCTTTATTCCATACTTCTTTCAATTATCATTTATGTTTGAAACTTGCTGCATGTCTGACACTATACAAGGCATTAGGGATAAAGCAGAAAATAATACAGACATGTTTCATGCCTTCACATATTTTCCAGTCTATTGGAATGGCAGACAAATAATCAAGACAAAGCATAAAGAGGGAAAAGAGAAAATCTATTATGCTATGAGAGCACATAAACAGTGTACTTCCTTTTGCCTTGCCCTTGTTCTTGTTTAGTGAGCCCAACTAAACTCTTAATATTTAAATCATAGAATTTACATCATATTTACATAAACCTTTCTAAAAATACTAACTCAAAGTATGTTTCTCACTTCCACCTTAAGAGATTGTTCCCCACATTATAGTTCAGTATAATATGGTACCCAATACAAAAATATTTCATTTTTGCTGGTCCCTCTGAAAACCCAAGAACAAAACCTATTCCTTTAAATCAGTTAGACTAGCATGTGAGTAGCAGAATCTCTAGTATTCCAAAAAGAGGGTAGAAAGATTATGTACTTTTGATTTCAACCCCTGTTTTCTCGTACTTGGCATTTCTGTTTAAGACTGATAAATCATTCCTGATAATTTTTGATATGTCATAGGTTATGGAAATTTCTCTTTC
>RJWH01009150.1:0-24762 GCA_004363575.1 Solenodon paradoxus | reverse complement strand
TCGGCCTCGTTTCCCAGGCACCCAGCGGGGAGAGGACTGCGTGCGCGCTGCGGCCCTGCGGGCCGCCAGCGGGCTGGCTTGTGCGGCGCAGACGCACTGAGCCCGGCGAAGCCCTGAGCGCAGACAGGCTTCGCCGGCCTCTACTCCAGAGCCCAACAGCACAGTGGGCAACCGAAGCACGCACTCATAAACGCACTCATTGGGCAGGGCCGTCATGTTTTCTCCGTAACTGTCTGTCGGTGTTTCTCACACTCTCTCTTTCGCTCTTTCTCTCTCTCTAGCGCTTTCTTTCTTTCTTTTCTTTTCTTTGAAAGGAAAGATGCGGGCGGGAATGAAGACGAGTAGGCAGGCTGGCAGGAAGAGAGAGGAGGAAGAAGCACTTTACGGTTATGGAGTCGTCGACGTGGGTCGTTTCCCTGGGCCCCGTCCTTGAACCCTGGACCTTGGGATGCGTGTGGGGTGCGCCCGGGGTGTTCTAGACCGCTAGCCCTGCAGGACACGTCCAGAGCTTATCTTTTCATTGGTGGGGGCTGCAGGGTCTCAGGTGGAACTGCTGCATTTCCGTAGATAATCACATTGGCAGGTGGCTCTGTGTTTGAGGGCCTGGCGTTTGGGACAGCCCCTCCCCAGCCTCAGCCCTTCTCAACACTCAGTCAGTTCAAAGAAGAGGCCATTCCAGTGGTCAGTGCACAAACCAGACTCTCCAAAGGAACCTCACGGGCTGTGTTCAGAGCGTTCTTAAGCCCAGTAAAGTTAGGTGGAGGGGTAAATGTGATAGTGGTGAATGGTGCTGGAACTTTGGTGGGTGTGGTGTGACGTACACATTGATTGAGGTGTGGCTCTAATCTCCTAAAGCGTGTCTAGTATTGTAAACTAATGACACATAAAATGGCAAACAAATATTGTCCATTCTGCTGGAACCAAAACTGTCTTAGGTGTCTGTACTGATGGGCATCATGGAAGTCTCTGGGGTGCCACTCACCTTTTCTGGTCCCTTCCTCCCTTCCTGGCCCCACCACCAGAGAGAGAATCCTAGAACTTATGCACAGCGTCTTCGTCTCCTTCATTTCTCTACCTCTCCTACTTCCTCTCCCCTCGCAGCCTATAGGAATCCAAGTTTGCCAAGAAGCTCTGCTAACCCCCTTTACTCTCAGCAGGCGCCCAGAGATGTTTTGGCTTACTCCAGTGTGATATTTCTCTTTGCGCAGGGGGTTTTCCGTGGTTCCACTTGACCTTCCCCACCATTATAGTTCTTACCCTACAGAGCATGGACGTTATAGCTCCAGCTGCCAAATGCAGTACTTAAAATTGTCAACTTGGGCACTAGATCAGTGACCTTTCGGTGCAGAGAACTGGTTGACTCAGTGCAAACTGATCTCTATCTCCAAGGACTTTTGCTGCCCTGTCCTCATAAGCTCTATCCTTTATTAATGACCCATTTCAATATCTCAATTATACCTTTGAAATTATTTTAACAAGGATTTTGTGTTCTTAGTTCCGTGAGTTTTACCACATGGGTGGATGAATGTAACATTGCTCTCAGTACTCAATCTCTCCAAAATTCTTTCTCATTTTGCCATTTGTAATCAAACCATGAATGCTGTGTGAATCTCAGCTAACCAGTGATCTGTTTTCCATCCATACACTTTTACGTTTTACCGAATGTTATGCACACATAGCTACACATGTTATAGCTCTTTTAGACTGTTTAAGCATTCTGCTTTTATGATTCTTCTGTGTGGTGAATTTTCCCTTCCTTTATTTCTAATAGTGTTGCAGTGTAGTTAGTAGCAGTCTTTTATCCTTTCATCTGTTCAGACCTCTTTGTGGCCTTCAGTTTGTAGTGACTAGAAGTAAACTTGTTCTGAACATTCATGCCCAGGGTTTTGGTTTTTTTTTTTTTTTTTTTGTAATCATAAGTTTATTTTTCTAGTGCTGACACCAGCAGTGGGATTGCTCGGTTGCTTGGCACATGTAAGTGTAACTTTATAAGAAACTGTGAAATCCTTTTCTAGAGTGACTGTACCATTTTGCATTCCATCCATCAATATATTGTTTCCAAATTTTTTCAAGTCTCATCAGCACTTGGTAGTCTCAGTAGGTTTTATTTTAGGTATTCTAATATGTGTTTAGTGGATTCTCATTGCTCTTTTCATTTTGCTAATGACTAATGATGTCGAACATATTTTCATGTGTTTATTTGCCTTTCTTATATATCATCTTTTCTGAATCATCTGTTCAAGTCCTTTGCCCATTTCTGAATTGAACTGTTTGTTAAAAAATTCTTTATTACTGTTTTATTTCCTAAACAGGAGGCTATAATCAGCTAATTCAGGGAGCCTCTGCATGCTAGAAAAATAAAAACAAAACAAAATGTGTTTTCTCTAGAACCTCCAGAAGGATAAGGACCTGTCACTGCTTGATTTAACTTCAGTGAGAATTATGTTGGGCTTCTGATCTCCAGCTAAAAGATAATACACTTGTGAAGGTGTTTTGTTTATGGTAATTTGGCAGCAAGAAGAAATTAACACAGGTTGCATTAGATTCTCAAGATTTGTCCGCATCGTGATTGGCAGGCCCTGATTATTCCTTTTCATTGGTCTATAGCACGGGTAGGCAAACTATGGCCCAGAAACCATATTGAATCTAGTGCTAGTTGTTGTGTGGTCTTTGAATGAATGATTTTTACACTTTTAAATGGCTATAAGTATTACAAGAAGAATAATTTGTGAAATGCACATTTTAGTTTACATTAACAAAGTTTTACTGGAACACAGCCATCCTCACTCATTAACACATTGCTTCTGGATGCATTCATGGTACATAGCGGTATTCAGTACTTGCATCACAGACATAAGATCTTCAAACTTTAAATGATTGAGTTCTGTTCCAGCGGCAGCTGGAGTAGCTCTCATCTTTTCTGGCTCTCTTATCTATTCCTTTTCCCTTCCAACATGATTGTCTGTGATGGTGTCACCAAAGTGTTGAATGATATGAAGGTGTGTACCTCCTTTCCTCATGAAAAAGTGAAGAAACACAAGAAGGCAGCGTTCTTCCTCCCGAGTGAAGACACGAAACTGCTTAATACTTGAATGTAGTAAAGGCTACTGAGGATAAGTTTTTCTAAATTTTATTTTAATTAAATTAAATTTAAAGAGCCACATGTGACTGGTGACTATTTTATTGGAAACTGCATGTTTGATTGAATGAATATACCACAATTTATTTACCTGTTTTACTATTGAAGGACATTTGGGTTGTTTCTAGTATAGTTTAGTTTAGTTTCTAGTGTTATGAATAAACCTATAGCTCTCTTGCATATATATTTCATCCACGTATCTGTGACTTTTTTTCTATATGACTTTCTGAATATACTACAAACAGCATGAGCAAATTCCACTTTCTCCACATCCTTACCAGGTTGGCAGTGTCAGTCCTTTTTCTATTTTAACTCTTCTGGTGGATTTGTAGCTATATCACACTGGGGTTTATATTTGCATTTTATGGTTTCCAAGGAGGTTGAAAACTTATTTATACACTTTTTCAATTCTAGAACCCAGAACACTTTCATTCCTGCAACAACTCTTCCAATTTGCATGCTGTTAAGGATTTTATCTTCCTTTATAAATTTAAATCTCATAAAATATTATTCCTATTATTATTACTGTTGTCATTAGTCTTTTATTTCTCTTACCTTCTAATTTATCTACCCTTTTCATTTTCTTCACTCCGTCCTGAATCTCTGACTCCCATCTATAATCACTTTACATGTACTTAAAGAAATTGAGTATTTTTGTTATTGCTGGTTTAATGATGGTGATTTAACTCTCAGTTTTGATTTATCTGAAAATACTATCATTTCAATTTGATTCTTGAAGGATATTTTTGCTGGCTACAAAACTTCTGTTTGGCATTTCTTGTCTTCAAGCACTTCTTGGGGTTTTTTTTATCGAAAATTCAGCAATTAGTTAAATTACTTCTCCTTTGATGTTTAGCACTTTTTAAGATAGAAAGATCTTTTTATGTGGTTTTTCAGCCCTACCCTGGGTCTAAACTCAGGTCCTTGTACTTTACATTATCCACATGCCAGCCTCTAGCCATCGGAGCATAAGTTTGTGCACTGATGTGAAACATTTTTCCCTGGAATTTTTTGAATTGAAGTTTTTAAGCCGATAAAATATACACACCATAAATTTTACCATCCTACCCATTTTAAATTTAGTACTATTAAGTCCGTTCACTTTGTTGTATAACTAATTGCAGAATTCTTTTCATCTTGCAAAGTTAAAACTCTGTACTCATTAATCAATATTCTTCAACTTCTGGCAACCACACCTTCACTTTTGTTTTTTAATTATTTTCTGAGAGGAGGAAGGAAGGAAGCATTTTTACTTAGTTAGTTGCTTATTTTGTTTTTCCCCCTGGTTCGTGGTCGCAATCTCAGGTCTTTGGGCTTTACACGTTCCTCATCCCAGCGATCTCAACTGCCTGATCCACAAGGACTTCCCTTCCATTTACTTTCTGTCTTTATGAATTTGCTGTTCAAGTTACTTCACAGTGGAATCATGCAGTATTCTTTAATGACTGGTTTGCTTCACTTAGCATAATGTCACCCAGGTTATTCATGTTGAAACGTGTTAGAATTTCATTCATTTTTTCAGTTATTAATCAAGCTTTTAATGAAAAGATCATAAAATAATAGATTCTTATCACTGTACATTAGCCTGCACACTGATGAATGGAGAGATCAGTCATCAGTGAATTGCTTTTCTGTGACATTGAGGCTGTGAACCTACAGCTCTGACCCGAATTTATCCAAATTCTCGAGGGAAGTATACTGAAAGTGATGACTGACAGCCGCAGAGGTCAGCACAGGAATGCATTCATGGTGTATGTAGTTTCCCCATTCTGGAAAGGGCATAAAGTAGAACATGATCCCTCTTTCAGTTCTAGTTAAACAAGATAGTAGTAACCCCAGCCTTACCCCTACCCCTTGAGGTATTTGAAACTGGGAGAAGTTCATTCATTTTTAAGACTGAATAATATTCCTTCATATGGATATACAACATTTTTCCTATCCATTCAAGCATTAGTGGATACTTGGATTGTTTCCAACTTTTGTCTCTTGTGACTAATGCTTCTGTGAACATAAGTGTGCAAAGATAAATCTACTTGAGACCCTGCTTATAATTCTTTGGAGTATATATCCAGAGTGGAATTTCTGGATCATTTGGTAATGCTATTAATTTTTTTTGATGGAACACTGTACTGTGTCTCCAGATGTTTCTAAGATATCTTCTTTACCTTTTATTTTTAGTAATTTTGCTATAAAGTAACTAGCTTTGTTTTCTTTTAATTTATGTTTCTGAGGCTCATAAAGATTTTTGAATCCATGTCTGTATTTTCATATGCCTATTGGCCACTTGAATGTCTGTTTTGGACAATTGTTTATTCAGATCCTCTGCCCATTTATAATTGACTTGTTTGTTTTTTGTTAAGTCGCATGAGTTTTTTACATATTTTGGAGATTAACGCCATTGTCAGATGTACAACATGCAAATATCTTCTCTGATTCGATTGACTGTCATTTCGTTCTGATGGTAGTTCTTTTTGTTGTGCAGAATTTTTTGAGTTTGAAGTTGTCCATTCGTTTACCTTTTTTTCCCTTTTCACTATGTGAGTCCCCAAAGAAAACCTTGAGACTAATCTCATGGAGCTTATGACCTGTATTTCCTTCTACATATTTTATGGTTTCAGATCTTATATCTAGGTCTTTAATCCATTTTGAATTAATTTTTATGTATGCTTTTAGATAGTGGTCTAGTGTCTTTCTTTTGCATATGGCTGTATAGTTTTCTCAACACCATTTATTCAAGAGACTTTCCTGGCTCCATCGTACACTCTTGACTTAAGCTAGTTTAAATACATGTGGGCTTATTTCTGTGCTCTCTGTTCTCTTCCATTGATCTTTGTGTTTTTCCCAATTAGATGCTGTTTTGATTACAGTAGTTTTGCAGTACAGGTTTGAGGTGGAGAATGTCATACCTCCTTTTTTATTCTTTTGTCTCAGGATTTTTTACTAATTGGGATTTTGGTAGTTTCAAATAAATGTTATTAATTTTGTTCTATTCCTGTGAATAATGACACTGGGATTTTTTAAAATTTTATTGTAGTAACTTTGATTTTCCACATTAAAATAATCTCATATGTATAGGTTCCCCATATGTGTGGTTTCCCTGTTTCTAAGATATTTGTCAACACACCCCGTCCTCCACCAAAACACCAAGTGTTCTTCAACATTGTCTAGTGGGTTCTGCCACCACTTGTCTCCTACCCCCATCGCATTCCCTACCAGTAGCCCCAGTTCTACTGTAACCATATAAGAGTTGGTTTTATTTTGTCTGTTCCTTCATTTTTTTTTTATATTTGCATTCCACCTATGAGTGAGATCATCTGGTATCTATCTTTTTTCTTTTGGCTTATTTCATTTAGCATAATTCCCCTCTAATTCCATTCATGCTGATTCACATGACAGACTTTCATCTTTTCTTATGTCTGTGTAGTATTCAATCGTGTGTATGTATATATACCACGTCTTCTTTATCCATTCATCTGACACTGGGCACTTAGGTAAATATCTGTCCATGTCCTTAAGGTTGTCCACCTTTTGGCACAGGAATTTTCGTAGTAGTCCTTTAGGATATTTTGAATTTCTATGGTATCTGTTGTAACTTCTCCCCTTTCATTTCTGATTCTAGTTATGTTTTTCCTCTTTTTTTCTTTGTGAGTCTATCCAATGGTTTGTCAATTTTGTTTATTTTTTCAAAGAACCAATTTTTGGTTTCATTGATCCTCTGGATTGACTTTTGTTTTCTATTTCATTTATTTCTGCTCGAATTTTGATTATTTCCTTTCTTCTGCTGATTTTTTACTTTAATTATTCTTCTTTTGCTAGTTGTTTTAAATGTAGTGTTAGGTTGTTCCTTTGTGATTTTTCATGTGTTTTGAGGTGAACATGGATTGCAATGAGCTTCCCTCTTAGTATTTTCACTTTCACTGAATCCCATAGATTCTGGTAGATCATGTCATCATTTTCATTTTTCTCAAGTAATTTTTAACTTATTCTTTGATTTCGTCTTTGACCCAAGAGTCATTCAGAAACATATTGTTTAGTCTCCATTTAATTTGGGTTTTTCCAGCTTTCTTCTTGTTCTTGATTTCTAGTTTTAAGCCATTGTGGTCAGAGAAGATACTTAGTATGATGTCAGTCTTTGTAAATTTGTTGATATGTTTAGTGTCCCAACATAAGATCTATCCTTGAGAATGTTTCATGTGCACTTGAGAAGAAAGTCAAATATGTAGTCATTGGATGAAGTGTTTGGTATATGTCTATTATACCTAATTGTTCCAAATGGTCATTTAAACCTGATGTTACCCTTTTATTTATCTGCCTGGTTTATCTGTCCATTGTAAGTGTGGTGTTGAAGTGTCTTACTATTATTGCATTGCTGTCAATGTCAGTTCTAATAATACTTGCTTAATATATTTTGATGCTCCCCTTAATTTGGTGCATATATGTTAAGAAGCATTATGTCTTGTTACTGGATTGACCCTTTAATCATTATATAATGCCCATCTCTATCTTTTGTCATGTTTTTAGTTGGAAGTCTATTTTTATCTGATATTGGGTTTTTGTGGTTGCCATTCAAATGTAGGATTTTCTTCCAACCATTTACTTTGAACCTTTGTCTATCTTTTGAAAGAAAGATGTTTCCTGAATGCATCAGAAAGTTGGCTTATGGTTTTTTTTTATCCATTCACCCACTCTGTCTTGTTTGAGTGGTGAATTCAGTCCATTAATGTTTCATGGTGATTATTGATATGTAGCTACTTATTGTCATTTTATAATGTGTCTTCTCTGTGTTATTCCAGACAATGCTTTTGTTTTTCTCTTTTTCTTCATAGGTGGGTTGGGTGTAGTTATGTCTTGATTGATTTATCTTTTTGTTTTCTTCTTTGCTTTTTCCCTGGAGATGTATTTTGAGATTACCCTGAAGTTAGCATTAACAATTCTATGTTTATTTCCTTTTTTTATTTGAAAGCAGATTAGTCTTACACTCATTCTTATCATCCACATTTTCTTCCTCTTCTCTTTCCCATGTTTTATATTTGACGTTTTACTATTTTTAAGTGGAGTTTCTTTACACACCTTTAACTTTTTTTTTGTAAAGCTGGTTTAGTGGTGATGAATTTCTTTACCTTTTTGCTTATTGGAAAGCCTTTTTTATCATTTTTTCACTTGTGTATGATAATCTTGAAGGGTATACTATCCTAGGTTGAAAATCCTTTTCTTTCAGCACTTTGAATATATTATGCCATTCCATTCTGGCTTGTAGACTTTCAGTTACGAAATCCCCTGACATTTGTATGGAGACACCTTTGCATGTGACTCCTTTTTCTCTGGATGCTTTTAAGATTCTTTCTGTATCTTGTATTTTTGACATTTTGATGACAGTGTTTCTAGGCGTAGGTCTGTTTGTGTTTCTTTTATTACGAACTCCTAGAGATTCCTGGGTCTGGAGGCCTGTTTCATTTCAGGTTAGGGAAGTTCTCAGCTCTTATTTATTCAAATACAGTTTCTTCCCCCTATTCTCTCTTCTCCTTCTGGGACCCCTATAATGCAAATATTCTTCCTTTTGATGCCATCTCATAGGTCTCAGATGCTGTCTTCATTTCTTTGCATTCTTTTAGCTCTATGCTGGTTCGCTTGAGTGCATTCCTCTGCCCTATCTTCTAGCTCACTGATTCTATCGGAGGCTTCATCCATCCTATTCTTGAGTCCCTCTATTGAGTTCTTTAGTTTAGCTTATCATATTCTTCATTTCTTTGATTTCCTGCTTCATTTCTACTTTCTCTTTTTTGTTGTTCTCTTTTACTTCCTCTATTGTTTTCTTGATTTCCATGAGTATGGTTGTCAGTGTTACCCTGAATTCATCCTCTAGTAGTTTGCATACATATTCAGATTTTCCCTTGGGTTTTTTATTGAATCTATATTTTCACTTACATTTCTCTGTGCCTTTGCTATGTTCGGCATTTTGTTTATATTTCTCTGCGTTTGCTTTCCATGCAATGATGGTGGTGTGTAGGGTCATTACCTTGTTGTTGGTCCACAATTGGCAAACAGGCTGCAACTTCACTTTCCCTCACAGGGTTTGGTAGCCTAGAGAATTCATCCCTTCTGCTAGATTACCTTCTTCTTTTAATACTGGGATTGGGATATCCTACAGACCAGATATCCGGTGGGTGGATCCCTTTTGCAACAAAGACCTCTAGATTAGTAGAACCTAAGTTTGTAGAACTGGGAAGTAAAAAAATTTGCTAGTGACTCACTAAGGGTAATAGCAATTAGAGCCACTCCTATTTCCACCCCTTGATTCCTGAATCTATGAC
Source organism: Solenodon paradoxus (assembly GCA_004363575.1). Taxonomy (NCBI): domain Eukaryota; kingdom Metazoa; phylum Chordata; class Mammalia; order Eulipotyphla; family Solenodontidae; genus Solenodon; species Solenodon paradoxus. Next base: position 15,312 of record RJWH01009150.1, on the reverse strand, counting down.
TCCTGGCCCTGGGAGAAATAGCAATGTATATCGAACACTGATTCAGAATATATATAGCATTCTGTAGAACCTTGCCTGAGCCTTGCAAGATGTTGATGCCTGTATGGCACAGTAACTGAGTTTTCAAATATCATTCTTTCAGGAAAGCTGCTTCAGAATTAGGAAAATAGTAAGATCAATGAATTCTATAAGCATGGACTCAGCCAGAGTTCAGGTCTTTTTAGTTACTTGGTCAGAAACATGGAATAACATGATGGTGGATAAGGCATTCTGGAGTCCATAGATGGCAATTTTGGTAGAAGCATTGCATGAAGGGAAAGCAAGTCAATATCCAGAGAATGTGTCAATTCAGTCAGAACAAAACACTGCTTCTTTCATGATAGAAATGATCCAGTGTAATCAACTTGTATCAGGTAGCTAACTAATCACCCTGGGGAATGTTGCCATATATGGAACTCTTGACGGTTTCTGCCTTTGGCAATTGGGCACTAAGAAGTCCATGTCTTCATCCCTGTAACAATAGTCACTTTGTTCATGAGTCCACTGAGTAATGTCAAGAATAACTGGAGAGACTAACTGGATCCATAGAACATACTATCATAACCACTTAATGATTAAATCCTCCTCTGCTAAGTTCATCTTTTGAAGAACAATTGCACAAGACACAAATATCTTCACATTCTTTGCTCATTCATTGAAGTTTTATTCATGTAATTCTTCCCTAGATCTCCTTGTCACCAACTTTCCGATTGTGTTCCTTCCAAGTTCCCGATCATCTAGCCAAACCATTAGCCATAAGCCTGTGCATCTACACAGATTCTTATTTCCGGCCATTTCTACTTTCTGGACAAAGTTAAACTTACTGGGAGTATTTCCCTTCTCTGTCCTTCAGATATCTTCCAGAAAAATTCTATAGTGTTGCAACATTTTCTGGTGATATTTGCACCTTGTACAGAATAATCTGTAAACTGGACCAAGTTTTTTCTTCCTCAGCTGTCTGGTTGTAGGTAGCTTAATCTAAATACAGTCATACTTGTGGTCTTGATAGAGAGAAGGTAATGTATTAGGCATAGGAGCCTTGAAAATTTGAGCCTCTTACTCATACAGTGTACTTGGGCCTTCAGGTGTTATGTGTCACTTTTGATCTCAAGCTCCATCTCATATATATCACTTCCATTTGATAATGGAGTGATGACTGTATACACTTTTTGATTTTGTGCATCAGATAAGACCCCCATTCATGATGGGCAGCCTGGGCTGTATAATAACATGGTGACTAATAATTAAACATTCAGTCTCTACTAAGGCAAGTTAAAAACGAATTTTCAAAATGATGGTCATTATCTTCAGAGGATGGTAAAACTGCTCCCAAATCCTAAGGATCTGCACTGTGATTCACCTGCAGGGGCCTTCCAAAGGTTCCAAACAGCATCTGTTTGTGCCACTGCCGTTTGATGCATTTCATATCTGCTAGATCATAGGACCCAAGTGGCAGAACATCTTGTATGACAGTCTGGACCTGTTGCAGAGATTTCTCTTGTCCTGAGTTTCACTCAAATACAGCAGTTTGGGGCTACAAGGTAAGTAAACTGGAGTAACACACCCAAATGAGGCATATATTGCCTCCAAAATCCACTAGGCTTTTAAGCTTAGGTAGGAGGGGTCAAATACAGTAATTTGTTCTTTACCTTAGATGGGGTGTCTTGATATCCCCCAGTCACTGGACACCTAAAATTTCACTGGGGTGGAAGGTCTCTGAATGTGGGACTTATTTCCCATTCTTTGCTACACAAATGTCTCACAAATTTGTTTAGAGTAATTGCTAACTTCCTACTCATCAGGTCTGCTAAGCACAGTATCATCAGCGTTAGAGACCAGTATACTATCCTCTTTGAAAGATAATGTCTCTTGGGGACATAAAACTAAAGAGCTGATATATACCTGAGGTAGGACAGTGACCATGTATCACTGTTCCTGTCAGATGAAGACAGACTGTTCCTAGCATTCTTTACTAACAGGCATAGAGGGAAAAACATTCACCAGATCAATAACTACATACCAAGTACCAGGGGAAGTGCTAATTTGCTCAAGCAATAAAAGCATAAATGGAAAAAGCAGCTTCAGTTAGAGTCACCATGGATTAATTTCACTGTCAATCTCTAAGTGTCTTGCACAGACCAAATGGATGAGTTGAATGGGATGTGGTGGGAATCACCACCCCTGAATCTTTCACATTCCTAATGGTGGCATTAATCTCAGAAATTCTTCCAGGAATTGAGTGTTGTCTTACTGTTTTTATAGAGACAAGTTATAGTAGTTCCACTTGGCCTTTTCTATAATAATCCTCATTCCAAAGATCAGGGAACTAATGTGCAGATTCTTCCAGCTGTGGAATATGTCTCTTCCTTGTCTGCATTCTTAGAAGTGGGTTTTGGAACCCCGTGGGCCCACTGTGAGATAGACTTGATTGAAAACCTGTCCCTTATCAGCCTTTACTCTGATCCCTAGTCCACACACTTAGGTGGCCCATACTGATGTTTTGGGTCATCAGGAATTTTTGTCAGTTTAGAGCTAGTGTTTGGTAATTCCCTCAGAGTCTGATTATTTATATTTCTCCAATGCATAGTCCTAGGTTTCTTACTAAGAACTTGAAGAATTCTGGAACTCCCTTTGCACTTCTGCCTAAAGTAATATATAGACTATTAGAGAAGTCCTTTATTGTTGACTCCTGACAATGATGAGTTAATTAAGTAGAGTGTTATGTGATAAGAGAGAAGATATATGAAGAACTATGAAGGATCTAATATTTTACCTACTTGAATGCTAACAAGCTAGCCTGCCATAGTTTCATAGATGCTGGCAGAAGACATGAAACTCCTGGATCACAGACAAAGGATTTTATTACAAGAATAACAGTAACCATAGTATTAGCTTTTTCTTATATTGATTGCCAGAGCCCCAACTCCCACAGGGAAGCTTAAAGAAGTTCAGGTATTAACACTTGGTGATTTGGTAGAGGGCATGGTGTGTTGAAATATATCTAAGGAATGGGGAACCTACACATAGGAAATTATTTTGGTGTGTAGAATAATTGTTGCAATAAAATTATATATTTTTAAAAGGATATTAAATAAACTAAAAAAAAATGAAAAAGACTTCAGGTATCGCCTGCATTTGGTAGCATTATAGGAGAGAAACCCTGAGCTTAGACAATCTGAATATTCTATAATTGTAAGCATAGTTTCCCTTTATTCCACAGAGAGATAGTATTTTTATTATACTGAACTATAATCACACTTGGTCTGGACTCTTCCTGCATCCTCCAAAGCTGTTATCTATACAAATATCCTTAAAAGATAGTTTGGAACAAAAGCAGTTAGTGCCTCTGTTTGCAAGATATGCAGAAACACAGACAACGATGGTTAATTGTCTCACCGAACAGAAATGTGGATTGAGAAGTAAAGCTATTAGAGAGCCAGGAAAGAATCAAGATACAGTAGCAATGTGAGGTTGAAGGTAGGATGAGTTTCAAAAAGATAGGTGTGGTCATCATTTTCAAATGCTATGATAAAGATGGAGAAGAAATTATTGAATTGGTTGACTCTGACAGTTTTAGCCCAAGTTTTCTGAAAAGCAAATACCAAGACAAGATTAGATATGTGGGAAATATATTAGGGAAAATGCCTGTGAGAGAAATGTGGAAGGAATTGGAGGATGGGAAGGTCCAGGATTTAGGTAAACTCTCAGGAATTCTCAAGCTGTTGAGGAATCTTCAAAACAAAGTTGACCATCACAGGATTCTATATCTTCTAAGAACAGAACTGCCTAATTATTCCTGATGCACTCAGTCATTGGCTCTTCTTCCTTCTTAAGAGAACCTCACATTTTTTAACTTGTGTCTACCCCACACCTAAATTCCAGGAGTGTGCTAATTAGAAGGTCAATTGGCATATTCTTCTGGTGATAGTTAATGGTTTGGGAGTGGACACTTGTCCAGTGAAACTTCATTCTGTGGTTGGGAGACCTCTTTTCTTATTTTCTTCCTCTTAATGTAAATAAAGAAGTATATTGCTCCAACACCTAAATGGCATTTAGAATGGGGATCAAGCCAATATGCTGAAGATGGGAGAGTAAAGACCTGGAGAAAATCTAACTTTTGGGTAATATTATCAAGAATTTGAATTAATCAAGCATGTGACTGCCTTTTATCTGTATTTATTGTTTTATGGTAAGTATCCTTATTGTTTGTCTTTGAGCTGGATCTTTAATTGCTTTTAGCCAGTCTATCCTAGGATACACACAGCCAACAACTTTGTTAGTGTTTGTTGGACAGGTTTCTTAAACTCTCCAAGCCTCAGTTACCTTATTCATAAAATGGGCGATGCCGATATTTAGTTAGCGTGCTTCGATAGTGATTGAAAATGGAATTTATTTACTTTTGGAATAAGAAATGCTTTTGTTATATTTCAGTGGTGGGCAATACTTTGTTGCCTGGAATAAATAATCTTGCAATTAATTATATATAGTGATGAGATTGACTTTTGAAACATCTATTAATTAATTTTATTGAGGTATGTTCAAGTGTATAGCATAATGATTCAATATTTGCATACATTGTAAAATGATCACCACAGTAAGTGGAGTTAAAATCCCTCACCATACATAGTTTTTCCCTGTGATGAGAACTTTTAATATCTACTCTTTTAACAACTTTCAAATATGCAATATAGTATTATTAATTATAATCACCATGTGTACATTATATACAATGATTCAATTATATTATAATTAAAAGCATATCTTTTGACCCTCTTCACTCATTTTACCCCACGTCTGATAACTACCAATCTGCTCTTTGTATCTATTTGGCTCTTTATTTTTATATTATGCATATGAGATCATAGAGTATTTGGTTTTCTCTGACTTATTTCAGTTAGCATAATGCCCTCGAGGTCTATCCATGCTATTTCAAATGGCAAGATTTTATTCTTTTTCTGACAAAATAATATTCCATTGTGGATAGTAATGTGCTGTATAATGACATTTTAGTCAATAGCGACCACATATATGGGGGTGGTCCCTAAATTCCTATTGTTTAGTGATGTTTAGATATGTTAACATCATAGCATTGTAGCATTTTACGCTGGAATACATCCTGTTTTTATCATGTCTATTTATAGAATCATTTTATCCTTGTGCTTGATTTAGTTTTGTGTTGCTTTGTTCATTCTGGTTCCTCACTGTACAAAATCCACTGCTAATGTTGCCAGTGAGAGGCCACTTCAAGTGATTTGACCTGGAAACAAAATTACAAGGGACTAGGACTATAAAAGTGTAAAGTCTTAGTAGTTATTGCTTGCTAGTCAGGCATATAACATTCCACCATAGCTACCATCTTGAAGAACAAAGTGACAGAAGCTATTAGAGAATCTGCTCCACTGAAAGCAACAATATTAACACAAATTAGACAAGGGTCTAAATCAGATATGCAGAAACTCTATCTGGATTTAAGATCAGACACAGAAGTGTATCCCTTTCAGCACCATGAAGATCACAACCAAAGCAAAAAGTTGACTTATGTTTAAAGGTTGGACCAGGCTATAAGGTTTAATTTACTTCTAACTCTGGGTGGTTTAGTGATTAAAGTATCATTATTCATTACATAGTGTGAAAGTGAGTGGTGAGTCTGTGAGTGCTGATGTAAAGCCAGCTGAAAAGTTTTGGAAACTCTATGTAAGTTGAATGTGAAGGAAAATTACTTGCCAATGCAAATCTTCAGCATGAATGAAATCTCCCTATTCTGGAAATGAATGACTCAAAGGACTTTCATCCATAAGAAGGCCAAATCAATGCCAAGTTTCAAGTCTTTTAAGAATGGGGAGGCAATGTTACAGGCCACAAATGAAAACCCTTTGGGATCTGCCACAGTGAGAAGCCCCAAGTCTTCAAGCATATCAGTAAACACATATTGCCAGTGTACTCAGGAGCAATAAGAAATCATGGATGAACCAGATTTTCTTCCAAGATGCCCTCCTGAAGTCTGCCATGCTTACAAAGTGGAGAAGTACTATTTGGAGAATAATATAACTTTCAAGATTTTCTTATAGTTGACAATGCTTCTAAGCATTCTCTTCTTATTGGTAATATTCTTTCTCAAGATTTTGTTGGTTATTCAGGCTCTCCATACATGTTTTAAGAATGTTTATGAAAAATGTCATTGGAATTTTTAAAGGGATTACAATGATTCTGTAGATTATTTTGGGCACTATGGATATTTTAACAACATGAATTCTTCCAATGCAAGGGTACAGAATATATATTTTTTATTTACTTCTGTCTTCAATTTCTTTCATTAATGTCATACTTTTCAAAGTCTTTTACATCCCTGGTAAAATATATTCCTAGGTATTTTATTCTTTTTTATCCAATTGTAAATAAGATTGCTTTCTTAATTTCTCTTTCTAGAATTACAACCAAATTTTGAAAATTTATTTTGTATCCTGGAATTTTACAAAATTTTGTTAATTAGTTGAAAGAGTTTCTTGGTAGAGTCTTTAGGATTTTCTATATATAATATCAAATCATGTACAAGTGGTGACAATTTTACTACTTTTTTCCAATTGGTATGCTTTTTATTTATTTTTCTTGTTAACTGTTTTGGCTAAGTCTTAAAATACTATGTGAAATAAAAGTGGTGACAATGGGTATTTTTATTTATCTATTGTTAATAATTTTATTATTTCTTTGGTTTACATTGGTTTATTTGGTTTACATATTCATTTTAAGATATTAAAACCATACCTCAGATTCTGTGTATTTCACATCACACCCACCACCAGAGTTCTGTCCTTTATCACTACCTTGTTCCCTCCTTTCTTCCCTTCTCCCTCTTACCTCTTGGCAGACAGTCTTACTTTCCGTGAATTTCATTGAGATTTGTCTGTTCTTTTGTTTTGTTTCTTTATAGTCCACATGTGAGTGAAATCATCTTGCACTTCTCTTTTACTTTCTGGCTTATATCTCTTAACATGATGACCTGCATTTTGATTCAGGTTGTTGCAAAGGTCACAATTTCATCTTTTAAAATAGCTACATAGAATTACATTGAGTACATATACCATAGTTTCTTTATGCAGTCATCAGCTGTCAGGCATTTAGATTGTTTCCATGTCTTGGCTAGTGTAAATTGTACTGCTATGAATATAGGTGTGCAGATATTTATTCTGATTAGTGTTTCTGTATTCTCTGGGCATATGCCTAGAGGTGGAATGGCTGGATCGGATTGTAGATCTACTTTTAATTCTTGGAGGAGTCTCTATACTGCTTTCAAAGAGGTTGTGCTCATTTACATTCCTATCAACAGTATCTAAGGGGTCCTTTTTCTCCACACTCTCTCCAACATTTGTAGTGTCTAGCCTTCTTGATATAGGTCATTTCTTTGTTGTGAGGTGATATCTCATTGTGGATTGTATTTGTATTTGAATATTTTTATGTATCTGGAGGCCACTATATGTCTCTAAAGAGGTGTCTATTCAGTTCCTCTGCCCATTTAAAAAATAATATTTAATGAAGTAACACTTGTATCTCCAACTACTTTTGCTGCCATATCTTTTTTTTCTTAAACTAGGCCTAGAGCAACTCAACTGCCCCTGTTTGCCTGTGTTACAGATGACCTTGGTTTATTTTATTTTATATTTTTTGGTTTATTTTATATTTATTTTTTAAGGAAAGTTGCAGGAAAGAATGAAGGTGAGTAGGCAGGCAAGCAGGTTACAGAGAGAGGGGGAACAAAATACTTAATTTTATTTTTCATTTAGTTTTTCATAATGGTCACAGTCACCAAAGTGATAAATGGTTGCCCATTCTCACTCTCAGAAACTAAACACTCTCCAGGCTTTATTCTTCAGTCTCCATTAAAAAGCTTCATCCTTATGTATACTCCTAGAAAGATAGAAGTGGTCATTTTACTTTGCAGAGAATGGAAAAACTGAGGCGCCAAGAAGTAAAGTTTGCAATGAAAGTATAGAAAGGAATGGAGGCTAAAAGTTGGTTCAGGCACTAACCTGTCTTTTTTTTCCTCTGAAACATGTATCAGACTCTAGAAACATATACTATTGTTGGCTTAAATATCTCAAGATTCGATTTAAACTTCTACCGAGCACCCATTTGCAAAGCACTGAGCTAGCTGTAATAGGGGGAGAAAGAATAGTACATCCTACCTATCTTAATGGAGCATAAAGCTGTCTGTTCCCAACTAAACCACATGTATCTGGAGATAAGAATGTCAACAGCAGATATGGAGGGATATTCCAATGTCTGGAGCAAGATTTTTTTCCCACATACATTTAAAAAAGCCATTCCTCACATTCTAGTGAGATTGAGGGTATTTCCAGGAAAACCAGAGACATTTTTTATCTGTCCCTAAATATGTACTTTGAAGACAGCCAGCAAGACCAGGTGGACCCTCAGGATTTAGGTTTTGAGACATGGTCAAAATGAGAATAAGGCCAACTGGAGGAGACCTCTCAGGCTGAAGTTGTAATGATAAACTAATAGCCCTCTTTTACAGAAAAACTGACTGAGGTCCTGGATTTATTGCCTCTTGGTGTATCCTGGAGGTCGTAACTGTTGAAAATCTCTTTATCTCTTTCTCCATTGGTTACAGTCTTGTGGGAAAAGTGAGCATAAGCCCAACCAGAACCAGGCCATGGAGAGACATCCCCTGGTGGCAACTGCAAAAATCAAGATGTCATACAAGGGTATAAGCTCCCTTCTGAGACATGTCAGTAAGCTGGAGGAAGGCTGATAGAGTGCAAAGAATGCATATGCTGACCTCTGTTCTCTGTGAGCACCTTTAGGTCCCTAGAGTATGTCAAACTAGAGGGCTTCCCATCAAGTCAAAGCTCTTGGTCAAGCAAATAGCCTTATTTCACAGAAAGATTGGGAGTGTGTTTTGGTCTGCTGTTTGTACAGTGTTCTGAGGTGGTGGTCTATAAATAACTGTCTAATTGTTATAATCCAAGGGGACCAAGGAACACAAAAACCCTTGCCTCCAGAGCCAAGGAATCAAGGGGCATCCCTTGGGTGGCAGCCAGAAAAATCAGGGCAGCAGATGTAAAAACCCAGGCACCTGGACATATGTAAAATCTCCTTTCTGGGAGATATTGGCACTCTGGAGCAAGGCAGAGAGTGCAAAGATGGTGCCCACCGGCTGGAGGAAGGTAGCTGGGAAGTACAAGGATGATATCTATGAGGTGAGGGGTGCAGAGATAATGCCTGCCAATTGGAACAAGGCAGAAGGAGAGTGCAAGGATGGTACTCTCCAGTCTTTGATCCCAGAGAGCAGGTCCCTAGATGTGTGTGTTAAATTAGTTGACTGTTTTTCAGGTTGATGTTTTAAAATTAGAAGATAATTCTCCTTTACATAAAGTCTTGGTTACTGTTGACTGCTTCTGTGCTTGGCCCTGGAATGTGTAAGCAGGCATTTAAGAGTGAACAATGCCTTTAAGAGGCATTTCTCAGTTCACTATAGTGATTTTCAGAGCTAGATTCTGGGGGATTTATCTCTCAGGAGCAGATCTTAACAGTTGGGGTGCCTGATGCAGGGTTTGAACATTTCATTTCTTAGGGAGAAGCTTCAGGTTTAGCATTCCCTCCCTCCTTCCCTGCAGGTTTGCTGTAGCAGGGATGGGGTTTATTGCAAGATTGCATTTCATCCTCTCCTACCCACTTTGATGTGAGTTTTTTCTCTTATGCCTTATGTGTAGGAGTCATGCAGAAAGGTTTTGGGTTTTTTTTTCTCTGAGGAAACTATTTCATATACAGCCATAGATTTAGTGTGTCCATGCATGGATATGAGTTCTGTATCTTCCTACATCATCATCTTGAACCAGAACTTCAGAGCAACCATTTTTATGTAAATATGGATATTCATCTAGACTATTTAGAGACTGTTTTCGAAGTAACTCCAGGAACCACGCTTCCTAAAATCTTCAGCAAATGTCCGTTCAACTCCTGGAGGTGATGACTCTGGGCTCGAGAGTTCGCAATAACAGCCTCCTAGTTATTTAAGCTGTAGTTGAGATGGTTGGGAAGTGGAGCAATCCAGAGGAAAAGAAGCAGAGACTGGCACTGGTTATTCCAAGTGTGTTACCCAGTGTATTCCAATAAATTCCTTACTCCTTTATTGACTGAAAAAAAGCTTGATAAAGAAGTTGAGGCATGCTCTGGTAGAGTAGCGAGTAGGTCAGTCGCCTCTAAAGGAGTCCAAGCCACATAACCCTATAGGTTCAAGTACCAGGACTCCGGGAAAACTACTAGTGTGAGCAACTAAAATAATAAATAAATAAAATGCTTCTTCCTCTTCTCTCTTTCTGTCTGCACTTTTCCTTAAGAAAAGAAGTTGACACTTGTGTCTCAGGAAGTCTTTTAGAGATTAAAAGGCAATTTACTAAGAGAGAATTTAGACTATTTCTGATTATGATAAATTCTTTGTAACTACAACAACTTTGAAACAAGGACTTGACGCTACGTTGTCCCAGTATCAAGAAGGAAGGGAAAAAGTCCCTTCCCTTTTTTAAAAAAAAATCAGGAAACTATTGCCTATACTTCTAATAACATTCCATGACTATCTCCTTATGTGCCAAACACAGTGTGAAGCACTTTATGGAAATGATCTCATGTAATCATCCTACATGATAAATACCAATATTATCTCAAATTTTAGGGGTAGTATTCAAAATACTTAACCAGTACGGCATAGACCCTAATCAGCCAGAATGTAGACAATCAGTATAGTCATCCTCATGAATGCCAATTGAATATTGGTGCTGTCCATTTTATGGACATGGAAACCAAGGGGCAGAGAGTTTGTATAACTTGTCCAAGACATACAGTCAGCAATGGAGCTGGGTATTTGAACTCAGATCAATGGATTTCAGCCAGCATTGGGCTGTTACCACTATGCTTCGATGCATAGTTTCCTATTACAGAGGCAAGGCTGACCACATGTCTAACCACATTTGGGTACTTTTAATAAAGCTAAAATGTTAGTTATTCAGGTTCAGTATTTCTCTCTAATGAATCAAAAAGTCCTGACCTCTACAACAACTCCCAATTTAATGTTGTAGCAATAGACACAATTATTATCTAAATCCAGCCTAAATATCAAATACCTAGAAAACATCATCTGTGACAGGGCCCATCCTGGGGAGATTAAGGACTTTCATTTACTGCTTAGGATGCTGGGGAAAAGATATGAGTTTGCAGGAGAAGGATGATAGCTATTAGGTCTAGTAGGATAGTCAGGGAATGACCCCATATGATTTCTCCCGAGTAAAGCAAGCATGCTTAAATTAACCATTGAATGCAGCATTTGATTGTTCTTAATTATAATCTCATCTCAACAAGTTAGGGAGTAAATGAGATAAAACATGATGGTGGGATGAGGATGGAAGACTGGTGGGGAGGAGGGGAGAAGGAAGTCACCAATAGCAGCAGGATGAGAGACTGAAAATGAATCTGTCCACATCTGCTGAACTCTCCCAGAGTGTCTTTCAAAATACAAGTCATTTTTTGCAGTTTCAGCCTGGACTCTGAGTCAGGACCAAAATTTCAAATAACATCAAAGTTTATTTTTGAAATAAAGGTTTATTTCCTCGTGGAATTCTTGAAGGGTTTGTCTTGCATGTGTGTGAAGCATTGAGGCTGGGCTGAAAGGAATTTATTTTAAGACCTTGAGCCATCTTCATTTTACACGCCTCTGGCCCTTAGGAGGTGACTGATGGCTGTGTAAGTTTCCAGTCCACCCCTGGAGGCCCAGCTCTGGGGTGCGGGGTATGCCCCTCTTCGACTCTGGAGCCTCTGCTACCTTAAGGACAGAAGTATGCTCTTTCCTCTCAAATCTTGTGGCATTTGCTCTACAGCCTACTCATACTCTTTGCAGAGTATGGCATTGATTAGCAAGCATTTTGCCTGCATTGTAGATTGAATCCTGGGCTCTATTCTAATTACTTGAAAAGCCAAAGACAGTCAGTTTGTTTTCTTTAGACCTCTTTCAGGAGAAAGTGTGCGTGTGCTCTTAATAACCACAGAGATGAACATTAACCCCCAAAAGGGCAAATGGCATTTTAAAAAGTCAGTCTAGTATTTGTCAATTCTTGTTAATTTCTTTTGGTGCCGATGTTTAGGACCAGGGAACAACAAAATGTTAGAGTTAGAATTGACTAAGCAGCTTTTCCCCCCTCTACTATCACTGTTTTTCTCATTCATAAGTAAAGCATCTTTAGTGAGTCTCCTGGCAAGAGGGTGTGGGATGGAATGTATATTTACAACTAAGATAAAACCCTTGCTTGACTATAGAGGAATATCAAGGAGAAAATTGGCATCACTGCTCAGCTGCCAAGATGCCGCTATTTGTGTATATTTGAGAGGTAGCAACATGGGACAACTTTCTTCTTTCTCACCCTGAAATAAACACTGGGGGCTGTACTGAGAAGCTGGATAGGTAGCTCACAAATTTTCATTTTGCAGAAAAAATGTCAGCTTGGAGAAAGAGAAATGGTATATCCTGTATTACTTATTTATTCTTTCAAATTCATTTTTAAAATTAAATTCTAGGTTCTTAGCAGCAGGCAGGCAGGACAGAAAGTGGGAAGAAAGCAAAGGACCTTGCTGGTTGTGAATGATCATCTCTCCTTTTCCCCTCCTACCTCTTGGGCTTCTCTTTCTTTGTCTCTGCTTCCAGGCCAGAACAATCACCCAGTTCCATAGGTGGGTCCAGTTTGGGCTCATATCGCAGTTCTGAGCATAGTAACAGAATGAACTGCTACAGGCCTGGAGGAAGGGAGTTGGTGGCTGGATAGGAAGAACCCAGTATTTTGGAATCTGGCTTGACTGTTAGGGGCCTCTTCTTTCTTGCCTTTGCACTTCCCATCTCTCTCCTGAATGTGTAGCACCTAGGTTTATAGGCAAACCAAAGTAAGTGTTTAATTCTCAGAGCACTTTCTGGTTACTTGGAGATGTGGGTACAGGTAGAGCACAACAGCCTTGCCCTCCACACTTGCCTCTTCCTACTTCCTTCCAGATGAAGTGCTCTTTTTTGAGCACCTCCTTTTCTGTGTCAGGCAGTGTCCTGCTCCAGAAACCACAATGACTCTCTGTTGCCTCTAGGGTCAAATGAATCCTTTAGTAATATTCTTCGTATTGGGCTCTGCTTATGCCCCTATGATACAGTTTCACGTATGTATCCAGCAACATGCATTTTCTGAGTACCTACTGTGTGCTGAGGCTGGCACTGGGCATACAGCAGTGAACAAGAGAGGCATGGTTTCTGCCCTCATGAGCTAGCAGTCTAGTGAGAGAGGCAATCTTATGACAAGGGAAACACTAGGACTATTAAACAAGGATAATTGTGTGGATGTTGCACTGAAGGGTGGTGTGGGAGCACAGGACAGGATTCACCATAGCCACTTTCTTGCCCAGAAGTGTTATGCCCAAAATGGGGTGTGATACTTTGATAACTCCAACTCTCTCTTCACAGAACAGAACAGAACAGAACAGAACAGAACAGGAGCCATTCCTCAGAGGTTCTCTGCATCCAGGCCTGTCTCTCGCTTGAGATCTGACCTTTTCTGGGATGAGACTAGAGATAAGAAGGAAGGGGAAAACATATTCCCTTGACTTCCTTTGAAGTACATGCAGTCCTGTCCTGGTTCTGGGATAGGAGGAGGGGCTCTGTTTTGAGGTGGCTACACTGAAAGTCCTTGATATTTCCTTGATGAAAGCCAGGGCCCTTGCCCTGAAGAGGCTGGAGTGAGCAGACTTGGCTGGGGGGAAGGGCTTTAGGCCGATGTTGATTTGCTTGGAGTTGAGCTTGTTATTATAGAGCCTTGAAAGATTCATCAACTTCTAGAATCAGAGTCGTGAAGGCGGCTTAGCCACCAGGCCCAGTGCAGGCCTGCACCCCCGGCAATGAATCTCTGCCCACACAGTCTCCTTCCATCTGCTCATACCTCATTTCTCCCTAGTAGAGATCAGTCTAAACAATTCATAGGTCAAGAAAAAGTATCCCTGGATACTCCAGCCAAGTCCCTACTTCCTGCCAGTCACTCTCTTGGCTCGGGTTTGAGTTCACCAGATAGAGAATTTCAGGTCCTCATTCTGCAACTGAATTTTACAGTTTCATAGAGGAGTTGTCTTTGGACCATTTGTTTATTCTTATTTTAATTAGATCTCAACTTTTCTAGTACCCATGTTCCCATGTACTGAACAAGGAGCAGCTATTTAGCTGAAAAAGGTAATCAGATTACTTTTAACTGGTTGTAGAGCCTTCTTGAACTACTTAAGGGACAGTTCTCTAAAAGAATAAATGAAAACATGCCACACGCAGCATCAGTAGTGTAGACACAGGTATTCTGTTCAAGGTGTTTTACTAATAGATTATAAGGGATTATAAGAATGATAACATTTTTAGGAGGAAAAATGAAGAGATTACCATGGGATAAGTCAAAGACCCCCAGCGGATTCTTGAAAACACATAGTACCAAACACTATATATATATATATATATATATATATATATAGTATGGTTGTCCCTATACATACATACTTAAATAGTTTAATTTATGAATTAGGCCCAGCATGAGATCAACAGCAATAATAAAATAGAGCAATTAAAAATATATTTTATAAAAACTATGTGAATGTAGTCTCTCTTCCAAAATGTCATCTTGTACAAAATATTTTCAGGCCATGATTCACCAGGGGGTAACTAAAACGGTGAAAGCTAAACGGGGAAGGGGGTGCACACTGTACATGTTTGAGTGCACTCGTCAAGTGCACAGGGAGATGTATTCACTTAGGCACACTAGTTTTCTGAGGACACCAGTGTCCCTCTCTTCTACCCTCTGGAATGGAGACAAACCAGGGTATGACCACAGAGTGCCAGCACTGAAAGCACATCCTGGCTCCCGAACCATTTTCTGGGTGGGCATTAAGAGATGGAGCTCATCTGAGCCGGTGGGCCCAGGCTCTGGGCTCTCTCTGCATGAACTATGAAGCAGCGTCCTTCTGTCTGAACAGAATCTGTTGTTCCAGAGAATAGGTTTCTTTTCATTCATTTATCCCAGAGCCTTGACAGCGGTCAGGGCACCATGACAATTCCGAGTCACTGCCTTCCAAAGCAGTCTAGCAAGATATTTGGTTCTCTCCACCTCCTTTCCAAGCTCCTGGACGCTGGCAGGCTAGTGTAGTTTAGTGTGGCCGGTGCGTGGACCAAGCACCGGTTTCCGGGAAGGCTCTGTGAATAAAGCC
>RJWH01009149.1:0-24782 GCA_004363575.1 Solenodon paradoxus | reverse complement strand
GTGAGTGGGGTGTTAAAGTCCTCTGCTATAACTTTGTTGTTGTAGATGTCTTTTATCATTTCTAATAACACTTGTGTAATATATTCTGATTCTCCTTTCGGTGCATATATGCTTGTGTTATGTCGTTCTGCTGGATTGACTCTTAATCATTATGTAATTTCCATCTGTCTTTTGTTATGCTTTATCAGATATAATTATGTCTGTTCCTCCTTTTTGAGGTTGCCGTTTTACTGCAGGATTGTCTTCCATCCATTGACTTTGGTCTTTTCTCTTTTTGAAAGAAAGTGAGTTTCCTGAATACAGCAGAAGGTTGGGTTATGCTTTTTAATCCATTCAGACACTCAATCCCGTTTCATTGGTGAGTTCAGTCCATTAGCATTTAGGGTAATTATTCATATGTAGCTTCTTAGTATAGTTTTGTAATTCATCTTCTGTGTGTTGTACCAGAAAATAACTTTCTTATTCTCTTTCTCTTCTTAGGTAGATTGGGTGTGGTTGTGTTTTGATTGATTGCCTTTAGTTTTCTTCATTGCTTTTTCCTGGAGTTGTATTTTGAGGTTACCCTGAATTTATCTTTAGGAATTATATGTTTATTTTATACTTTTAATTGAAAGCAAAATAGTCTTCTACTCATTCTAACCATCCACATTGTTTACTCTTCCTCTCCTCCAAAATTTTACAATTCCCTGTCATTCTGTGCTTAAGTGGGGTTTCTTTACACTCATAGATGGAATGTAAATAGACAAAACAAAGGAACAGACAAAATATAACCATCCCTGAAACATTTGCAACAGAGCTGAGGTTACCAAAAAGGAATGGGGTGAGTGGAGGCAAATGGTGGTGGAGTCCACTGGACAATGGGTCAGATCACTTGATGATTGGGTAGAGGACATGATGTACTGAAATGTATCTCAGAAATGAGGAACCTATACTTAGAAAATTATTTTAATGTGCAGAACAATTACTATAACAAAATAAATAAAATTAGAAAGTCTTTCTTATTTATGTAACTGAGTTAAAATAAAAACCCAGATATTATTCTGCAGGCTTTAAGAATATTATCATAAATCATAAAGAATAATAAACTGCCAAAATAACTAAATAAAAATGTGTAAAATGCAACAAGTAATTATAAAAAGAACTAACTGAGAGCAAAAGTGAATAAGTATATAAATATCTAAATAAATAAATGACCTTTGAATTAAATTACTAACTAAATAGGATGACTATCTTAATGAATAACAATGAATATCTAAATAACTACATAATGATGTGAATAAGCATGGGGCTAATCAACAAATAATAAAATAAAAACTAAACTGAAATAAATACATGAAGATATAAATAAATACATAGCTACATAAATTAATATGCAAATAGAAAGCTACCTCAATATGTTAGTAGTTACTGAATAAATAAAATAAAGTATCTCAAGGTGATAATACTCATATAGATAAACAAATGACCAATAAATAATTGAAAAATAACTAAAGTTAACAAATAAATAACTAATTAAATAAAATAACTAAGTATCAAAATTAATCATTAACCTAATAACAATCCAAATAACTGAAAATAAATAAATAAATAAGTAAATATCAAATAAGTATATAACTGTATAACTAAGTATAAGTAAGCAAATTCAATACATAACAAAATAACTAAATATATAAAAGCAAATAACTACTGAAAATTTAAATATCTAAATGTCTTAATCACTAAGTAAAATTTTAATAAATAATAAAATAACCGAAAATATATTTAAAAACTAATAAAGCAAATAAGCAACTAATAAAGTAACTAATTGATAAGAACTACCTACCAAATAACGACATACTTATGGCAAACTAAAGACAAGATTAAATAATTAAATAAGCAAGTTAATAAATAATTGGTAGTTCCCCTGTAATCTTTTGTGGTACTTTGACACTAGAAAACCTCACTTTGGCTCTGAGGATAAAAGGCTATCTTACTTCTAACTGCATCTGTGATGACACCAAGACCATTGCATCATCTTGGATATTTGGTATCTATTCTGGTGTCAAAGGACCTTATCTAAAGTCTCATCCCAAATAAATCCATTCCAATTTCACATTCAAATGCATTCCTCTGCCTCCCTCTGCCTCTCAATGAAGGTCACAACCCTTCACACAAGTAGGGATCTTGTCTTTATCCTGATTCCTCTCTTTGTTCATAGTAACAGATCTCTCATCTCACAGTCTCTAGCTGCAGAAATAATGCTGGATCCATACCTATCAATCTACCTCCACTGCAACCCTTGATCCATCTGTCACATCAAGTCAGTGTCATTCTTTCACATATGATTTACCCTTTTTTATTTTACAGCCACTGTCATTTTAAGTTGAAGTTAAACTCTATCTTTATTTCAGTTCTCTACGTTTTCTGAACCCTCATGATTGTTGCCCTCTTTTCTCAGGCCTGCACTTTACTTTCATCCTCACATCCACCATACTCATCTATGCACTATCACCAGGTCTTCCCCTCATGAAAAAAAGCTTCTTCCTAGGTGTGCTCAACCCTCAAGTCCCCTCCTATGAGAGACCTTCCAGAACCAACTACTACTGAATATGCACTCCGTTGTCCCATTAATCATATTCTACCTTATAAGTTTATATTTCTAAGTAAAACTTATCCTCTACTAGCATGATATTTCTTCTGTTTGACTTTAGTGTTTAGTATTTTCTATTCCTCCCTAACCTGTCAGCTTCACAAGAACAATACTTTCTAGTCATTACACCAAAACAGTTCCCTTTGTCATCTGTATGGAAAAGTCATCTACCTTTTCATGAGGTTGTGTCTGGCATTTATATCCTGTGACTCCCTTGGTTTATGAAGTGTTATATGTAGCTTCCTTTCCAAAATAATAAAAATAATTTGTATTCATTCCCTAATAAAAGGTTTCATTTGTGACTACAATGTGAGGTCTCAGGCTTAATCATGTGAAAAAACACCTTTTAACTTTGCTTTGCTTTGCTTTTCAGTGACAATTATGAGAGAGAAGGATGAAGTGCATTCACATGGAGACTTCCTCAAATTGTCAAATTGGGTTTATTCTTGCTGAGAAAACTGATAATTCAGAACTCATATAGTTACAGGAAGCAATCTCTAAGTAATTTACCAACTTTATTTAAAGGATGTAACCATTGTATATTAGAATATAAATATTAAATGATAAATTTATAATGTTCAACTGCATCTCAAAAGACATTTTAGATGTGCGTCTATGAGTATAACGATATATTCAGGTAAAAATTATTTTGATTTATAACTAATGAATTCAAATTTAGGAAAAAATCACTGTATCCAACTAAAAGCTTTATTGTTAAATAGCATAATGCTCAAATTATAAATAAAATTAATACAGAGACAACAAAATTAATATATGAACAGTATCTACTAAAACAGCCTTTTTAAATTAGGTCTAATGAGGATTAAAATTAAATGAAAATTTAAAGCATAGCATTTTTTCACAGCTAATAAGTGATAAACATGCTGTAAATCTAATGAAAGTCTCTCACCACTTGTGTTCTAGGAATTTCAATATTCTCTAGATGAGAAGAGCTGATTATTGTGTCCAGCATATAATGTCAGAGGAACATAAGCACAACGAGAGGATCTTCTACATGCAGTGGCCTCATGCTCTAGGTAGAGACAGAGGTGAATGCACTCTGACAGTCAGGCTGCCTGAGTGGAGAAAACGGCTCTTCTCTAAAACTCAGGTCAACTCCTGGGGAAGAGAACTTCAGGATTTGGCTCCGCCTCTTGGCAGCTTTGAAACTGTTTCTTTGGATGTCATCATTCACAGAACCTCAACTAACCACCTGAACATTTTTAGTATCTCCACCAGCACTAATTCTTGTTTTGACAGTAAGAATCATTCGCTTGAATCTCTTCCTGAAAGAGAAAACTGTGTTCTTTCAGGAAACTGACCTTGGTCTCCATCATGTTTCTTTAAGTGTCTGTAATCCAACTACAATGAATTACTCATTTGCCAGTTGGACTTGCTCTAACTATGCATTGATCCTTGTATATTCCTTTTCAGAAACACAAAATTTTTCAGTTTTTTCCATTTTCTCCCAATCCATCAAGTCAGTGTTTTGTGAGCTGCTTTTCACATTTTATATAAAGTTGAATTCAAACAAAAAGAAAAAGTTTCAACCTAAATAAAACCCACAAATAAGTCAACCATAATTGGACACTTTGCTGTCTCCCTCTGGAGACTCTTTGAAAGTGAGTTGTAGACTCAGGTCACTGGCCAACAGCTCCCCCAATACTTCACCCAGCTTCACAAGGATCAGCCCAAACCTCAGATCTACGGAAGGTGCTAGCCCCTCGATGGCACTGACCACACAAGGTTCTGCCCTGTAACCGTGTGTGCACCAGCACATCAATCCCTTCATCAATCCTCCAACTTTGCACTGTTATCTAACCAGCAACTGGCATCCTGGATGTGTCACTTTTGTGGTTGTTGGGGGTAAAGATTTGTAAATAAGATATTAGTCTCTTCATTCCTCTTAACTTTTTATCGTGCTTGTATAAATATAAATTTCAGTGAATTGTGTCATGTTACTGAATATTGACAAATATTGAACTACATAACCCCTCTTAGAGTATCAAAAATTATATCAATATATGAATTATATCCATTAACACAGAAAATATATCTTTGTGACATTTCAAATTAAAACCACTCACATCACCTGTAGCATCTGCTTTAGTTTATATTACTATTAATCTGTTTGGTAGGGACTGAACATAATAGAAATAAGTTACATTATACACATTAATCTCTGGATATTTTGTGTCATTTTTGATAGCTACATGTTTTTGAATATTTCATTCTTATTTTAAGGCTGGGTAACATGCCCTTGTAAGAATAAACTGCAGCATATTTATCCATTCTTTTAATAGTGAACATTTGGATTAGTACAGATGTGGAATATGATAGATATATTTTGAATTTCAAAACACATCTTTAAAAAAATAAGGATACTTATTTAAAGTTACAAAGCAAAATAACAGACAAAAAGCAACTTTAACTTTGTTCTTCCAGAGGATCAGATGTGACAACCATTGAAGGAACTACCCCTATGAAGTAAAAACACAATTTAACTCCAGTCAAGTCATGGTGTTATATATGAAAACTGACCATCAAACTATAACTCATGTATATTTTCTCCTGTGTTTCATATAATGATCTTTAGTTTTTTGCATTTTGTATTTAAATCAATGAAATATTCTGAGTGAATGTATGTATAAGAGGCAAAGCTTGTATCTGTGATAACTAATTTCATCATTTCCTATATTTTAACCATCACTATTGTTGATGATGTTGCCCCTAAAGACGGGACAAAAACAGTCTTTTCTGTGTTGATAACCCTTTATTCCATTGACCAAGATCAAGTTGTCTGTATTTTCACTGGTCCATCTTATAGACTATTTTATTTATCTATTTGCCTATTCATTTTAATAAATCACACTCTCGTAATTATGGTAGCTTTGTACGAAATCTTAAAGTTGGAGCATGTGAATTCATAAAATATGTATTACTAACTATTCTTTAGACTGCTCAAGTTCTATATTTTATCAATTTATTTAAAAGAAAAGAGCAGGTAGAAATGAAGTGAGCACATAAGCAGGCAGAGAGGGAAAGGAGAAAAAAGCACTTTCATTCATATTTGTTTTAGTTATACATCTAAGTTGTTCCACCTTGCTCTGGATGTGATCTCAGATCCCTGGGTTGACTGAGTACTGATCTTGGTCATGATGGCTGATCTAACCTAACCAGGGTGAATGTCAAATTTGCTTTTTCAAAAGAGTGATTTGTCTCATAGAGAAAGACAATACCAGCACAAAAGTTACCAAACTAGAAATGTAAGCTTTGATTAGAAATATTGAGAACAAGTAAAACTCAATTTGTAACTTAAGGGGCAAAGAGTTTGCTGTGAAAATTCGAAGAAAATAGCAAAAATTTTGAAAAAGTAAAAGGAGAGAGTAAGTACTTCATAGAAGATGCCTCATACCTAGGTCATATAAATAAAGATTTGGACAGGCAGAAGACTATGTGTGGTTAAATTCTAGAGACATAACTTGGACCAGCGTTGAATAGTATGTAATTAGATCAACTAAGAGACTTGCAGGTAATAAACATTTATTGATTATTTACTGTGATTGTTATGGCAAAGAGATTTTGGACTTCTAAGGCAGAAACCTGGGCAATACAAAAACTTAAATATGAATAAAAGTGTTAAGAATTGTTTTGTTCAATGTCAAGAAAGACACATCAATAAAATTCTTAGTGCTATAGTAGCATATATATTTGTCTTCATGGTACTTCTGCACAAATTGAATGAGTGTTTTCTGCGATAGGTAACACATAATCATAAATTAGTCATGCTATGTTGGAAATTACAGTCAGTCTTCTAATGATGTAAGTGAATTTCCCACTAAGCTGTCAAGACTATTATGACAAAATTAGTAAGAACAAGGAATTTCTCAGAAAAAAAGTTTCAAATGAAAAATATGGACGTATCAGAGATTAAATATTACATACTTAAAAAACACAATTTATTTGCAATGGTCACTGTTCTACTTGGCAATAGTTTACATTTTTGTTTTGGTAAGCAAAGCATAGTTGTTTCATATATCATTCATCTCTTTTCCTTACTTTATGCTCTTTTAACCTTTTAAAATTCCTTCTAAGTTCCAAATGATAAAGGCAATTCTTGCCATCTCACATATATCACTTTAGCAGTTTCCCAACATAGTTACTATATAAGGGAACATAAGGGAACATAGTATGCTAATTAATATATAATAACATGTTTCCAATACTTGCTGGATTGTGGGAATAATAGGTTTTATCTCTCCAAATAATTTACATTATGATTTTTCAGACCATGCATAATACTGAGGACCTGCATCAGGTTTATGCCAAAGCTGGGTGGAAGAATCCAGAGAGAGGGCCTGGGGACAAACCCACACACTCAAGGAATTAAATCAGAATTACTCAACACAGTTCAGGCTTCAACTAATGAGATTGTCACACCCCTTAACCTGCGCTGTTCCTGGTAATATTCCAGTTGGTCCTGTTTTCAACTTTAAAATTATGGTAAATCTATTTTTGCCTCCCTCCATGAATCCAGAGTCTTGGCCCATATCCTGCTTTGCAGTTCGTGACAGGCCACAAACTGAGGTCTAAAGAAGTGTCTACTAAGGAAGTTGTACACTTGATCATCCCACATTATAATCAACAATAGATTGGGTCTATTCAGAAACCCTGGATACCCGCTTCTATTGTGTCCAGAAAGAACACATACCAGGCACTCATCTTTATAATGGGTGTTATTATTCAAATAGCTTTGTAAATTTTCTAGATTTAGAAAACTGTACTTGGTCTCTTGTAGTTACTTATTTATACGTGCATTTATTTTCTATTTTCTGTGTGTCTCTGGGACAGTTTAAAATCATACAGAGTGCATTTTTATGTTTCTGCTGGACTTTATTGGACCAAATCAACACTCCTGAGCTCATAAGCTTAAACAATGATTAATTTCCAAAAACTAGAGAAGCTCCACCTCTGTCAAGAAGGTACCATCCACGACACCCTGACAGCACACACCAAGATGTTTCCTGAGACACTGAAAAATTTTTACATCAGAAGACTATTGATAATTTAAGTACATTAGTATGTATGTCTACATATAGGCTTGGAATTGTTCATACATTACCATAAAATTAGACACCTTTTTGCTACCAATGTATTTCGGCCACTTTTTATTTATATTTTATTGGATCGAGAGCAGTAAAATTGTTTAAAATATTTGCCATCATGAAATTCAGCCAGTGAGAAACCAGACAACACACAAAACAATGTCCTTGGCATGTCCAATAATAATGATGTTGGTAAAGACAAATGAGGAGTGGATATGAAAGACAAATGAGGAGTGGATATGGTAGGGGTGGTGATGTACATATGCGGTCATCACTGTTCCTCAGGGAAATTATTAAAAAATACCAGAGTAACTCTTGGAGAAAGTAACATTTAAGGAAAGACCTAAGGAGACAAAGGGAGACAATAATGTGGATAACAATGGAAAGTACTCAGATATTCAGGCAGAGATAATGACAAGTCCAAGGGTAGCAGCTTCTTGCACAATGGAGGAGACTAAACTCTTTTGAGTGTCTATTTGTAAGAAGAATGACCTGACTGGATCCTCTTATGGGTGGAGAAAAGATTTCAGAGTTGAGGACAGTTGAGGAACATGGTTAGCAGCAGCCACAGTTATCAATTAGTGGTGGTGGCTCTGATCAGATGGAATAGGGGGAGGAAAATATGAACCTGGAGATGAGGGACTTATTCATAAGGAAAAGATAGGGAGGAAAGAGGGAGAACTCAAGGAATATACAAAGTTGGATCTGAAACACTTTTCAGGATAGTGTTGCTGACATAGAAAAGAAAGAGAAAAGGTAAGCATGGTAAGGCTAAGAGCTTAATTTAATTTTTCCATGTTTGACATCCTCATGGACATGACTTGGAAGCAGTTGGTTGAATGTAGATCTGGTCTTTATGGGAAGATTTGGAAGGACAAATAACTGTATATGCCATGACGGATGTCATTAAAGCCACAAGAGAATGTAAGATTAGGAGAGGCTTTAATAGCTGTGGAAGAAATTATGGGTCAAAAGAAAAAATTATAGGTCATTAGGCATGAAAAAGACATTAAAATAATACAAATTAAAAAGGAAAAAGTTTAATTATCATTATTTATAAATGAACTTATACTTCCTAATTCTAAAGATACCACTTGATACTAGAACCAATAAATTATTAAAGTGGAAGCACATGGAATCTATATACACAAACATGTTGTTATTTCTAGTCACATACAATGAATTAGAACAAAAGGAATTTAAGAATGCAATTCCATTAACAACTACATCAAAAACTGTAAAATACCTAGGAAAAACTAAAGAAAGTAGGTGAAAGATCTGTACAGTGATAACTTTAAGACATAATTAAAGGTAACAGAAGTCACAAAAAGATGCAGATCAAGATGGTGCCATAAGAGAACACTAGTCTTACCCTCTCTAAGAAGCAAATTGAATTATGGATATGTATGAAACTCCTTCTGAACAGAACCAGCATATTTTACATCTGACTGATGAAAAAATAACATATTGAGGAAGAGGCAGCTGGTGGGAAGGAACTGTTGGTCATGGCCCAGATTTGACAAAGCAATGTGTAGACAGAGTGGAAGTCCTGAACTGCATCCTCAACCTCCCACCTAAGGAGAGGTAATGAGTATAACCCTACTGCCACTGACAGAGAGGTTTCCACAACCAGGACAGAGACCGCAGGCCTGAGGATAATGGGCACTCCACATGCCCTGCTGTGCACACACTCCACAGCCTGAGAGACTGAAGGAGCCTGTATGACTTTCTCTCCACCTGAGAAAAACTTACATTCCCTGTGCCCCCACACTAGGAGAGGAAAGTGCATACTCAAGCTCTGTCTGAGGGTATAAAATGGAAAATGCACTCCCTGCACTCCACCTGATGGGTAGAAAGGGAAATCCCCAATCCCAACCCAAAGTTGGGAGAAATATGAAGTAAAAGAAAAGGAAAGCCACAGTACTAAAGCCAAGACAGAAATAAATCTGTCAAGAACAACATCACCAAGTAAAACATAAATGGCCTCAAAAGAAGAAGATGCCAGGAACTCACTACACAAAAACTCTATGGATATGAAATTGGACAATCTAACAAAGAGTTCAAAAAAAATCTGGATGAAATTCAGGAGGAACACACAAAATCAATTGGAAAACCTCAGAAAAGAAATGAAAGATCCAAGGAAATAAGTCACTGAAGAGATTGAGGATGTGAAGAATGTCCTAATTGAAAAGCTAGAAATGAAAGATATGGTCAAGGATTTGGATATAAACATAAAAATCTCCATAGACTCAATCTCACAAAGGAACAAATATCATAAATTGAAGACAAAATAACAGAGGTGACCTTCACAGAAGAGAGAAAAAACATTGATGAAAAATGAATACACCCTATAAGAAATATCATATACTATGAGAAAGACAAATATAAGATTCATAAGCATTCTGGAAAGAGAGGAGAGGGAGAGAGGAGTAGAAAACCTAATGAAAGAAACAATAGCAAAGAATTTCCCACATCTGTCACAAAGATTAAACATGGAGGGCTAATAAGCAGAAAGAACACCAAGTTTTTAATGTAAACTGACCTCCCAGACACATTACAGTAAAATTAGAAAAAGTCAATGACAAGGAAAAGCTACTCAAGGCTGCCAGAGAAAAGAAACATAACCTACAAAGGCACACTTATAGAATTTTTAACAGAAACCCTACTGGTCAGGAGAGAGTAAAACAATACCTTCAAAATACTAAAAGGCAAAAATTACCAACCAAGAATATTCTACCCCATAAAAGTATCATTCAAACGCAATGGAGAAATAAAGGTCTCTAATGACCAAAAAAAGTTAAAGATGTTTTCCATCACCAAGTCTGCCAATTGAGAAGTCTTGAAAGGTATCCTGAAAGAGGGGGAAAAAAATTCAAAAAGCCTTGAGAATGGTGATAAAGAGGAAAACAAAAGCAGGAACAAAGATGAGGCAAACAGGAGAGAAGAAAACTCTAAATGGAAAAAAAAAGACATCATACACAAATATGTAAATATGACATCAGTTCATAAAAGAAAATTATAAAGCAGTACATTTAGAGACAAACCATGGGACAGTACAAAAGCCAAATCTAAAAAAATACATACCTGGGAATTAGACAAAACTAACAGAACAGACACCGAATACTATCCAAAAGAAAAAGCAAACCTAAACCAACAGGAAATGAAGTAACAGGCATAGAAAATCAACAGCAAACAAAGGTTCAAATAACAGTAATAAAGCCCTTCATTCCAGTCATCACATTAATGTAAATGGACTGAATTCACCAAAGGATACAAAGTAGCTGAATGGAAAACAGGACCCATTGATAGTATGTCTACAAGAAACTCATATCAGATTCAAAGATAACATAGGTTGAAAATCAAGGGTTATGGAAAAATATAACTAAGCAATAATGCTGATAGGAGCTCAGACACTGCAATATTAATGTAGGCAAGACACTTCCAACTAAAATTGGCACCATGAGGTAAGGATGAACACTACATTATGGTTAAGAAGGTAATTCATAAGAAGAAATAACCAAAATTAACATATATATATATACACCCAATACAGACCATCTAGATATATAAAGCAAATACTGATAGAGCTAAAAGCAGACAATGACAGCATTACAATAACAAGAGGGAACTTTGACACTCACATTAATAGATAGATCCAAGCAGAAAATCAACAAATAAATGAGGGCCCTAATAAAATAATAGAACACATGGTGCTAATAAATATTTATAAAGTGTTATACCCAAAAAAAAAGAATATACATTCTTCTCAAATGTGTATGGAACATTCTCCAAATTAGATCACATCATAGGACACAAAACATGTCTCAGAAAATACAGCAAAATTCAAATTATAGAAAGCATCTTCACTGACTACAAGGGGGTAAAGCTAGAAATGAGCCAAAAGAACAAAACTAGAAGAACCACAAACATGTGGATATTGAACAGCATACTTCTGAACAACTCCTGGATCATCAATGAAATTAAATACCAAATAATCTTATCTGGAACTGAATGAAAATTTGGAAAGAAGTTACCACAATATATGAGCTGTGGCAAAAGCAGTTCTGAGAAGAAAGTTTGTAGCCAAAAAAGCACATATCAAAAACCAACAGAGAGTCCAAATAAAGTATCTAAACTCACACTTAAGAGAACTAAAAGGGGAAGAACAATCAAAAAAAATCATCAGGAGAAAGGAAATAATAAATATCAGAGAATATATAAATGAAATTGAAAACAAAAATACCATCCAATTGATTAATTAATCCAAGAGCTGTTTCTTTGAAAAAATTATCAAAATTAATACATCTTTAATAGAATTCACAAATAAAAAGAGAAAAACCCTAATAAAAAATCAGATATTAAAGAGGTGATATCACAACTGACATCACAGAAGTGTAAAGGATAATAACAGGCTATTATGAACAAATATATGCTAACAAACTTGTCAATCATGAAGAAATGGACATGTTTCTAGAATCTTACAACCTTGCAAAGCAGAACCAGGAAGACACAGACCCTTAGACCAAGCACAAGGGCAGAAGCTGGGGCAGTAGTCAAATATCTCCTAAAAATGAAGAGTGTAGGACCAAATTCACTAGTGAATTCTATTAAACATTCAGAGAAGCGCTCATCCCATTTCTCCTTAAACTATTCCACAAAGTTGAAGAGGGAAAACTCCTAAATACCTATGAGGCCAATATTACCCTGACACCAAACTTAGACATAAACAGAAACAACAAAAAAGGAAAACTATAGACCAATATCACTGATGTATATAGGTGCAAAAATCCTCAACAAAATCCTGGCAAACAGAATTCAGCAGGACATAAAAAAACATTATATATGATAATCAAGTGGGATTTATTTAAGAGAAGCAAGGATGACTCAACATATATAAATCAACAAGTGTTATAAACCACAATAACAAAATGAATCTCAAAAACCACATGATTATCTCAACAGACACAGAAACAGCATATGACAATATTCAACACCCATTCATAATAAAAACTCTTGCCAAAAGAAGACTAGAAGGAACATACCTCAACATAACAAAAGCAACATAGGACAAACCCCACAGGGAATATCATAATCAATGGTGAAAAGCAGAAAGCCTTTCTTCTAAGATCTGGAAAAAAGCATGGGTGCCCACTATCACCAATACAATCCAACATACTTATGAAAGCCTTGGACAGAGCAACAAGTCAAGAAAAGGATATTAAAGGAATCTAAATTGAAAAAGAAGAAATAAAACTATCATTTTTGCAGATTACATTATACTATACTTAAAACATGTTAAAACTCTCCATGAAAAAAACTTCAAGAAACAATAAATGAATACAGCAAAGTGACAGGATATAAAATTAACACACAAATATCAGTAGCATTCCTATATGCAAACAATTAAGTAGGTGCAAAAAAAATTAAAGAAATTCCACTTACAATAGCACCAAGAAAGACCAAATATTTGGGAATAAATTTAACAAAGGAGGTGAAAGATTTCTGCAATAAAAACTACAGGACCTTAGGAAATGAAAGAGAAGACACAAAGAGATGGAAACCCATTTCATGTTCATGGATTGGAAGACTCAACATAAAAATGGCCATTCTAACAAAGCAATACATAGGCTCAATGCAATTTCCATCAAAATCTCAGCAACAGTTTTCAAGGAAGTGGAGCAAATAATACTGAAGTTTGTATGGAACCACATTAGGCTTTGAATAGCCAAAGCTATTATAAGAGGAAAAAACAGCAGTGGAGGAATCACACTTTCAGACTTCAGACTATACTACAGAGTGATTATCATCAAAACTATATGACACTGGAACATAAACAGCCATACCATCAGTGTAATAAAAATGAGAGCACAGGAATAAAGCCACATCTAGATGGACAGTTGGCCTGTGACAAAGGTGCCAAGAAAACACAATGGAAGAACTGCATCAAACTACATCAAACTGAAAAACTTGTTGACAGTAAAGAAACCACTACTAAAACAAAATGACAACCTACAAAATCAGAGAAGATATTCATACAACATACATCAGATAAAAGCTTAATCTCTAAAATATACAGAGTTCATACATCTCAAAAATAAAAAAATCAAATGACCTACTCAAAATGGGCAAAAGAGTAGAGACCTATGCAAAGAAGACACACAGATGACTTATGGACACCTTTAAAATGTTCTATATCACTATCATTAGAGAAATGCAAATAAAAATTGCAGTGAGATACTATCTCACAGTAGTGTGAATGACCTATATCACGATATTAAATCAGTCTAAAGGACCAAGGATGGATAATTGAATAAAGAAGCTGTGGCATATATACTTAATGGTGTGCTAATCAGGTATACAAAAATAAATGCAGCACATTGCAATAATTTGTATGGAAATTGATCTGATTATGCTAAGTCTTATCAGTCAGGAAGAAATGCAAATATGTCAGAAGATTTCATTACTATTTGAAACAGAAAGAATTAAATAACAAATCACAATAAAATTCCCTTAGTTTCTGAAATGAAGACTGCAGGAACCAGAGGGGAGAAAGACACAGAGCCTGTTTAGGACTAATGCTTAGTCACCCCTTCAGAAGACACCTTGCCTCATACAGCAAACCACTAACAAGAATGAAATGAAAATAGCAGTGGAATATGGATAGGCTAACTACAAGATACAGATTATCTCTTATAATTAATATAAAGAGAAGAAAACAAATACTAGAGACAAAATCTGTGACTATTAAAGAAAATTGAATCTGGTGCTCAGATGTTAATAAGTAACATAATAAATAATAAATAAATATTCTAAACCTCAGGTTAAATACATTACCATTCAGCATAATCTGGGATGTTAGCAGTAGGTTTCCCCTGGACATCCTTTAACAGATCTAGAAAGTTCCCCTGCATTCTTGCAATGTCAGGGTGATCGCTATGCATGTTGTATTTTACAAAAATTTCTCTATGTCTATAATTGATAATATTGTCCTTTATTGTACTTTGGTGTGATGCATTCGCTGATGTTGAAATTAATTCAAATTAGCATTTGTGAGATTAAAACCTCTAGTTGTGATGCCTAGTCCTGCTTGCTTTACTGCATTCAGATTCCTACTATTTTTGAGGATCAGTAACTATATCGTTTGCAGTTTTCTTTTCTTTTAAAATATTTACCATCCATTTTTATGTATGTACTACTAACCTTAGAATGAATTGATGATTTTTACTCCTAATTTAATTTCGAAGTGATTCTGATGTCTTGTTAATTATTCACTAAATGTTTGGTAGAATTTGCCAGTTAAGTCATAAACATCTGAACTTGTCTTTTGACAAGATTTTAATATCTTATTAATAGTTTTTGTTATTGTGCTATTTACATATTCTCTCTTTTCTTAAGTTAAATTTATATTTGTATCTATCTGGGAATACTTTTCTAATTTTTGTTATTTCATGCTTCCATATTTTCATAGAAGTTGAGGTGAAATAATAAAATATGTGGTAAAATTAACCTATGTTGCAATCCATAAATGCATAGCACAAAAATGTGTGGAAATATTATACTGAGACATTTATAATTATATTAGGTGATACTAAAACCATTGGAGTAATCATTTTTAATGTATATATTATATATATCACATAAATGAACAAAGAGTGAAAAATAACTATTAGGAAGTTTGAAAAGAGATACATACAAATTGACAGCATTTTTAAATAGTATAAGAGGGTGTTTATTTTCACATTTCAGAGTAAATTATTTCAAATGATCTGTTTATAGACCTAAAATATCATAATTCATGAAAATAGAAATCCTACAAGTCATCCTTTCTGAGTATTGTGAAATAGCAATAGGAATGATTAGTTACATGTGATCGACAAGTAATATCTAGTCAAATGGATATTTAATCTAAGATCTTCTATCTAAAATCTAAGATTTTCTAATCCAGTGAGATTACTTCTAGAGAGTCATGGATATACTTAGGAGAAAACAGGAATGTAAAGACAAAGAAACAATTCACAAAATAGTCCTCTGACTATAATCATAATTTTGCAAAAGAGTAATTTATTGCCATGTATAGGTACTATCTATTGATTGAAGGATAATTCCATCACAAGTTTTCAAAAAAATTTAAATACTTTCAAGTATTCAGAATATAATGACATTCAATAAATGTTTCTGTATAACTAGCTTATGATGTGAAGCAGATAGTTCAAAGGAGGAAATTAGAAATTCTAATAATGTGCTACTTTCTGTCACAAAATATCTAGGTGAAATATTTTAATCTCAAGTGTAAGACAGATGTTTGAGTTTTCTGCAAAATATGCATTTTCCAAAATTTCACATTCAGATAACTAAAATATTCAAGTGTTGTAATAATTTTTGAGCTGTCCATTTGAACTGACCAAAAAACAGAAGATTTTTCCAGAACATGAAGCTGATCAAGAGAAGAATCTAGAATAGCAGCACATTAAGAAGTCAGCTGTCCATAAGGACATTGACTGACCAAAAGTAGCTCAAGTCTGTGTGGATTGCCCATCTTGTGCCCAGAGTGATTGGAATAAGGGAAGAGTGAAACTGACTCTAGAGATCCCAAGTGTGATATTTCCAAATGTGACAATCAAATGATGAAGGATCAAGTACACAGGAAGCAAATGAACAGAATGGAGGTTAAGGACAAATTATATGTCATATAAACCAGGTATCAGCAGTATGTTTTAATTAAGTAAAGGGAGTCAAAATATGTATAAAGATTTTGAGTCTATAAATTTGGCAAGAATGTTTGAAAAAGAACCTAATAGAATTTAGCCATCGGAAAATCCATGAATTAGACTAAGCCCATGACAAGATAACTAAAAGACTGGGCAGAGTTATTATAAGCAAATACATTTAAGACAAGAAAAGTTATGGAAAATACAGATGTCATTACTCACATGTGAATATTAGAATGAAAAATAAAATTCAGTTAATTGTTTCAATCAAATATATAAAATAATGAAAAAAATCAAATAAATTACCAAATTTTCTAAAATCAGAGCTGGACGTTTGTGAAGCAGCAGTTAAGTCAGCAACCTCCGAAGGATGCAGACCACTTGCCCGTCTTTTCGAGTCCTTGAAAGGACAAGCTGTGTGAACAATAAATGGAAATAAAATAAAAATGTTCCTTCCTCTCTCTTTCGGTGTCTGATCTGCCTGCTCATCTTCATTACTGCCTGAATCTTTTCTTAAATAAAAACATAGATATTTATGATAAAGTTAAGAAATGTATGTTTTATTTCTAAGATGTTGATTTAAAATGATGCACAATTTAAGCTTATCTAATGCTTTCAGGCAATGTTTCTACAAGAAAATTAATTAAAATTAATAACTATACTATAAAAGACAAAATTGAGAATACTAACCAGAAAAAGTAACTGCAACGCAAACGATAGAAACTAATTAAAAGCAGTCAGAAAAAGAAGGAATAAAAATAGTGAGAGAGTAAAACAATAAAGGCAAGGGCAACATATTGACAACACAATATAATCCTGAATACAGAGAAATAAATCTGAAAATTACTGAGAGATATCATAGTTCAAGATAAAATAAGATACTTAATAAAATTATATTTAATGATGTAAATATTTTTAATATTCATAAGATAAAAATATTTTATTCCCAATAATTATTTAACAGTATACACTCTTGGATAGAAAAAAATTTAACTAGAAATTTCAGAAATAAAATTAAAAATAAAAGACCTTTCATATGTATATGTTTACACTATCATGCAAAATGAACTAAAAGAAAAAAATTCAGGTTAGCTTTGGCATCACAGGTTTTAATACTATTTAGATAATGTATATCTTCACAATCCTAAGCCATTTAATATTGGTAACATAATGTATAATGTTCAGAAAATTACCTCATGAATAAGTTGTCAAAAACTGATAACAATTTTGCCACATCTTTTGTACGTATTGGTTATCCTTTTGTCTGAAAAAAACCAATACCAAAGGACTAACATTAGCATAGACATTTACCACAACTATCTGCACACCCAGGATGATTGAGTAATATATCCATAATAAGGCTGAGCAGGATGAGATGATGAAGTCCATCCAGTACATGACCACAAAGAAACTCACCAGCAGCAGGATGGTCTGGGTGGCTTTTTTCTCTGGGGAGATTCTTGGAGAGAGACTGGTACTGTGAAGGTGATGGGACCTCCTCTGATGTCTGATCAAGAGAATCATCACCATGTATGCACTTGAGAGCAGCATGAGTCCTACAAACTTCCCTTGAAAATGCCAAAATGTAAATTAGTCCCCTTATAATGGAGTTCATGGGAGAAAGTGAGCAGTATTTATTGGTAATAGATTCTTCTGGGTCACAGTAGAGGAAGACACAGTGTAGAAGATAAGATTACTACTGAATGATAAATTGAGAAACCGTAAGATGATGATGAAATGTGTGATGCAATTTTTGCATTTGTGTTTAACCTAGCCAACCATGAGGTGCTGAGGCTAATAGTGATGGCCTGAAGCACACTCAAGAAACAGGTGGTGCAGATTGAGAGACTCCTCATCACTCTGCTCATGTAAAGTAAAATCTTACATTTTAAGTCCTCCTGAAAGTTCATTGACTCACACTGGTCTGGAGACAGTAACAGTGCAGTGAAGAGTTTTACTATGTGAACAAAGGCCAAGCAACAGATGGTCAGGCCAGTGGGCTTTGGTCTTTGATTCAGAAGTGTGAAGATGTGGAAAAGAAGGAGAAAGGTGTTGGCTGAAATTCCAATGGCAGCTTGTAAAAAAATGGCACTTTTTAATAGCAACATAGATGGAAAGTTTTATCATCATAGCTGGAAAGAATATTTTGTTCATCTGAAAATACATAGACCTCACATTATTAATGTTAAATACTCTAGGTTTAACAGCATAACCATCAACACTATTTATATTATTTAGCCTTGTATAAGTAACTCTAATATGTTATATAGTTTTAATACACAGCTTCAACATTATTTCAACACCAAACTTTTTGTTATTTCTGCATCTAAGTTTGTGCTCTGTGTGCATATATAGCTTATATTTGCATGTGCATATCTATAAATATATATGTGAGTGTATATACTCACTAATCAGGAACAAATAATTTGCCTTTTTATCAATAGTCCTATGACATGTGGAATTATGTTTTAGAAAGCATTTCTTTGCTGTTGCACATTCCTTCATTTAATATTCAGCACAAAGAACACTGATGGCCATAGATGATGACTCACACATTTATACAGCTGATGCAAAGGAAAATTTGTGTTTTAGAAGAATACTCACTGAAACCAACAAAAATAATATCCGGTTAAATATTCTATCTATACTGTGACTATTTCCCTGTTCAATTTCCCCACATTTAAGGACCGTTATGACTACATTGGACTTACTCTGAAAATCCAGCATATTTCACCTTAGCTGCTTAGCAATCAGCTTCTGTCTACAGTATTAAATTATATTGTCACATAGCCTAATGTACTCATATAGGGAGGTGTGATTGGATTGGACTTACTAAGAAGTGTGGAGTATTCTTGACACCACAAATAACACTGACTATCAATATTCAACATACACCTGTTTCTATCCACATTATTTTCCATCCTAGTCATTCCTATATAATATCTTTATCTAAAGAGGAACTTGTCAAGTGTTAGCTCATAATTCTCAAGAGGAGAATTCTTTTCCACCTTAAGAATCGCCACATTTACATAAAATATTCATATCCTGGTGGTTTTTCATTAGACTTCATGAGATAATATAATGTTCTATTATCAGCACTCCATTAAAATGTGGAATTCTACTTTAGAAAGTATTGCTTTCCTGTTAAACATTCTCCTCTTAATATTCATCACTGACAACTGTGATCATCACTAAAGAATATTCTACCATGTCTGTAAAATATTTAGGTCTCCAATAGAAAATATAATTCTCACATCTGAGAAAGATATTTATAATAGCAGCAGAATACTTTGCATGTTTCACTGAATGGTTTACAAGTGTCTTGTCATGTTTTCACCTGATATGAAGACAAAATTATTTTATTCAAACCATTAAGTATAGGACTTAGGAACACTGAGTTTTATGAAAAATAATGAAATGAAATAAAAATACTTTCATTCAGATTCTCCCCTGAGATGGAGATAGTTAATTTATCTTTTCAGTTAAAGAACACTGACAGTTGGTGATTTTGGCTCAACTCAGAACATCATTGATTATTTTATGATTGTTAAGTGGTTGCAATTTTACTCCAAATCATTAATTTGTTATGTGACAAATTCATCTTCAATATAAAAAGATACAACAACATAGAGTTGTCACCAACATACACCTGCACCCTCAGCATAGTTAGCATCTGACATCACTTTGGACCCTGGGGAAGTACCCCAACATACAGGATTGAAAGTGTAACCCTCTCCACATTTTAAGAATCATTGTGCACTTCCAAACAGTATTTGAGCTGTACCAGTATTGGGGAAGGGGATCACTAATATATGTGATTAATTAGTAACTGCATTTCTGAATCTACTCTTAAGGAAAGGTTCAGGCAGTTATGGTTTAGGATCTCCCTCCCTGGGAATAAGAATGCAGCTGTGTTATAACTTCTACTGGCACACCTGTTTGTGCAGGTGTATTTATGAAGGGCAGAAGACATCTCCATTCAAGCAACACTGAGCATTGGCATATGCAATATCCTTCTCCAGATAACTTATTTGATCTGGACTTCTGTTGTAGTGTGTCTGCGAGCTCCATCCCCCAATCTCCTCAGTTGTTTCTTTTTAAAGAACTGTTTTATGTCATACTTAGCAATAGGTAACCCACTCCTTAGACACTAACAGAATTTCTGGCAACATAAATAACAATGTTTTTACTCTGTTATAACTAAATTTAACCTTCATCTTTATCATAATTGTCAAATTTCTGGACCATTTTCTTTACCAAGCAATATGAGAAGGTTGCATAATGAATAATTCCCATTATAAGGCATTATGGAAAAAAAGAAATATTACTTATTCTTTTTTAAAATTTGTATTTAAAAAATAACATGGTTTTCAGGAAGAGAGAGAAAATAGTTGTAGCACAGTGAACTTTTAGAACAATGGGAATAGTGTATAGATTATGATGCATAAAATTCACTCTATATAATCCAGGGAATGTGCAACAAAGAGTTAATTATTATTTGAACTTTACCCTTAGACTGATTATGATATGTTCATGTAAGTTAATCAGTTGGTCAAATGTATCACTCTGGATGAGGATGATTATATTGGTGGAGGCTTTGCATACCTGTGGGGAGATGTATATGAGAAATCTTTAAGTTTCTCTAAATATTTTGCAAATATTAAGTATCTAAATACAAGATTTTTAAAATTAAAAGTTTTTTTGTACAAAAGCAAGGTGACAGGGATCTCTCCATTTGCACACCCTATCTCCTTAGCATGTTCTTTACCATTGCTAGCAACTACACCACTGCCTGCTGGTGAATTGCAAACAAATATCCAACTAGGAACTCTCATTAGTCTCTCAGCACATTTTTATTAGAAACTTTGAAATCAAAAGTGATATGGATCATATACTACAATGCTGAAAGAAAAAAGCAACAAACATTAATACTATTTCTAGAAAAAATATCTTTCAAAAATAAAGAATCTGTTGAGAATTTACCAGATAAACAAAAACTGAAGGGACTGATTACCACTCAAATGGTCCTTTTAATTGATATGAGGTCATAAGTTTCTTCATATTAAAATAAATAGACAGGAGATTAAAACACAGAAACATGCAAGTACAAATACCATTATTAATAGTAATCATATAGACAACAAGAATACTGTAGTATTATCATGGTTTCAACTAAATGAGTATAACAATATTAAGCAGTAAAAAGATAAAAAATAAATATGTAAAAATGATGAAAATCACAAAAAATCATGAATACAGAATATAAAAATATTAGGAAATGTGTAAAAGTATACCTCATTTGATAGTTTTTGAAGTTAGATTTTTTCTTATTAAAATAGATTTTTGTCATTTCAATGTATGTATCATAACCAGATAGAAAATAACGTCTTAATAAATGCATAATGGATAAATATAAAAGAATTAAAGATTATCACAATAATTACAAAAATTACCAAATAACTAATAATTATAGCAAGGGATGAAGTGCAATGACAAAGCATAAAGAAATTATTAAAAATACCGCAAGTCCTTATCTGTCAATTATTATCCAGGCAGAAAATCAGCAAAGAAATAAGAACCTTAAATGAAACAACACATCTTGCAGACATACACAGGGTATTCTAACTTAACAAATATGTATATATACATATATGTTTATATATGCATATATATTCTTCCCAAGTATGCATGGAACTTTCTCAAGGATAGTCTATACTCTGGGGCACGAGTCTCAGCAAACATGGTAAGATTAAAATTTTAGAAAGCATCTTCCACAAGGGGATAAAATTAAAACAGAATCAAAAGAAAGAAAAACCTGCAATAACCATAAAGATGTGGAGGCTGAACAACACGCTTCTGAACAACTCCTGGATCATCTATAAAAGTAAGACTTATCTGAAAACTCAAACCATAAAGAAAACTTAACTCAAAATTGATCAAAGACTGAGCAAAAGACCCCAAACCATAAAACAATTTGAAGAAAATGTTGGAAAAATGCTCCATGACCTCACCCTCAAAGTGATCTTTGGGGAAGGAACAGGTAAAGCAGAAGAAACCAAAGTAAAACTAAATAATTGGGACAACATTCAACTAGAAAATTTCAGCTCAGTGAAAGAAAACACCACTAAAACAAAACAGCCATCAACCGAATTGGAGATTTTCACAAAACATACAGCTGAGTAGAGTTTAATATCCAAAACACATAAAAAGCTTATGCCTTTTAACAAAAACGTAAAGGACCAATTCAAAAGTGGGCAAAAAGAATCTAACATCTAAAAAACAAATACAAATGGACTACAGACATCTGAAAAAATATTCTACACCACTCATCCTCAGAGAAATGCAAAAATCCCTACAATGAGATACCACCTCACACCAAATGAGAATGGCCTTTATCAAAAAGATTAGAAACCACAACTATTGGAGGGGTTGTGGAGAAAAAGAACTCTCCTACACTATTGTGAGAATATAAATTTGTGTTACCCTTCTGAAAAACAGTACAGAGATCCCTCAAAAAATAATAAAGTTGAAACTACCATCTGATCCAGGAATCCCACTCCTAAGTATGTATTCAGAGAATTCAAATTCTCTTATCAGTAAGCTATCTCTAGCCCTATGTCCATAGCAACACAGTTCACAACAGCCAAGATATGGATGGGATCTAAATGTCCATCAACAGAAGACTGGATAAAGAAACTGTGGTATACAGACTCAATGAAATTATACACAGTTACTAAAAAAGATAAAATTGCAAAATTGTACCCTTTGCAACCATCTGGCTAGGCTTGGGGAAGATCATGTTAAGCAAAATAAATGATACAAAAAAAGAAATACAGAATGGTTTCACTCATATGTGTAATAAATGAAGAGAAACAAATAAACAGACATACCTAAGCAAAATTCACAGACACAAGATTAACTTTGCCAGGAGGAAGGAGGTCAGAGATCAGGAGAGAGGGAACAAGATGGTAACAATGAATACTAGAACTCTGGTGGTGGGTGTGGTGTGTAATACTCATAAACTGAGAAGTGATTCCAATATCTTTACATGTGTATAGGTTTGAAAACAAAAGAAAATAAATAATAGATGTATTATTGAAAATAAAAATATAAAGTATGGATGAATTGTGAAAAGGACCTAGAACACAGACCTCCAAGTGGACATTCTCTCAGTGTCCCCTGTTGTGTTCAGATACAAGAGTCGAATTTGGGCAAGGGGCCAGGGGTGAATTCCTGAAAGCTTAAACCTTATGAATAAATATATGCCATTCACTCACACATGCATATGTCTAAACACAAGCCAGTATACACACCTGAAGTACAAGGAAGCAAATCCATCATATAGCATCTAAACACATAAAACCTAAGTTGCAAATTACACATCTCAAATAGTCGCAGTCCTAAAGGCTCACAACCATATCACATACCTCCAGTACATACAAAGACAATTTTCCCACTCCCCTTTATAAACATGTAACCTCATTGCTCTATTGGTACAAAAATATTCACTACCAGAATATAATGCCAAACAATTTTAAAGGTGCAGCCTGGTGAAGTAATGGTTTATTCATCCACCTTTGACCAAGAGTGCAGTCCATGGACATCTCAAGGACCTGACTTTGCGTGTTAGGACCAAGGGGAGCAAGCAAGATGAACAACTAAGTAAGATAAAGT
This sequence comes from Solenodon paradoxus, assembly GCA_004363575.1. Taxonomy (NCBI): domain Eukaryota; kingdom Metazoa; phylum Chordata; class Mammalia; order Eulipotyphla; family Solenodontidae; genus Solenodon; species Solenodon paradoxus. The sequence goes on along the minus strand of RJWH01009149.1, from coordinate 666 downwards.
GCTTCTTCCTCCTTTCTCTTCCTGCCTGCCTGCGTCTGCTCACCTTCATTCCTATCTTCACCTTTCCTTTGAAAAAGTAAAAAAGAACATTAAAAATGAAAAAGGAAAAAGACTAAGAAAACATAGATGGATAGAGAAAGTTACAAAAGGGGTATACAAATGAAATGTTGATATCAATCATGATATCAAGGCTGACTAAAATTCAATAGATTTATTTGTGAATTTTTTAGATGACCTCAATAACAAAATAAGAAAGATGAAGAATTTAATTTTCTCCATTAAAATCACAACATTTCTTAACTAATTTGTCTATTCTTAGTAATATTTTTCCTGAGGAAGGAAGGGAGAGGAGGAAAAAGCAATTAATCTGTTTATCTATTTATTTGTTTATTTTGGTTGTTCCCCTCAATCTCTAAGAAGTCAGGGCTTTAGGCTTTACATGGTCCACTCACCAGCCTCTGACTTAGTGCCTGAACAACTAATGCATGCTTCTTAGAAAAATATTATAGGTTTATCTGCATCTTTAATGAAATATTCCTATAAAACAAAGATCTTACGTTTTATGAAAATAATTCCTGCATCTCTGTATTGTCTTTATTGCATCTTGGATTACTAAGAAAAGCTGAGCCTTTTTTAATGTTAAAAGAATTACAGTTTTTTATAACT
>RJWH01009148.1:0-24775 GCA_004363575.1 Solenodon paradoxus | reverse complement strand
CTCTTGTCTGACCTCCGCGGTGATGCGGGTGCTGTGTTGCTGCGGAGCTCCTGCATTCAGGACTGGGTCCTCCCCGTGTCCCCTTGTGGAAGCCGAGGGCAGGTGGCCTGCAGACACAGAATGCATGCTGACGTGCGGAGGAGTGGAGGAGTCGCTGTGCATGGTGGCCCATGCCGAACAATTGAGCAGAATGGTCTCTAGGAATTTAGGATCTTCCATTGATTTGTCAAGGTGGGTAGACTTTGGGCTTCTTTAACTCAAGATATGAAAGCAAATGGCGCATAGCCCAGTTCATCATTCCCCAAGAAGTCAAGTTTCCAGACACGTGACACCACGAGGTGGAGGTCATAGAGAAAAGCAAACTGACGGGCCCTGGAGCAGCTGTGCTGCAGAACTGCTGTTAGTGACTACGCTGAAACTGCTCCTGCTTTTGTACTATGACCTGTAAGAGCCTAAACCCCTGTGAAGTTCAAGTGCTTAGGCTCTGGCTGACCTGTAACGGGCTGATCTTCTTAAAGGAGCGTGACACTCCGTGTTTGGAGAGTCACTGCGGGTTGATGTTGACGTCAGAGGTCTGGGCAATGTCCTTCTCTGGGGAGTGTGGGCACCATATCAGATCGAGCGGCGTCTCTGATTTCACGTGGCCATCTAGCCGTGCTGAGAAGCCAGAAGCTCCCCACCGTCCTCTGAAGTCCCCCAGCTTGGCGCAGACCTGGAACCATCCCCAGCCGGCCAGCGCTGGAGGCGCTGTTGGCCTCGCCTGCGCCCCCAGGTCGTCTGCAAGCACTGCTCACTCTGCTTCCTGTAACTCCAGCCAGAGACCTTCGGGACACAGAGGAGTCATTGTTTCCATAACTGTCCGCGAGCAGTTTTCTTACTTCGACCACATCTCTCCGACCCTCCTCTCAGAGAGCAGCCCAAACCCAGAATTTGTTTTCTTAACAAACCTCAGTCAGAAATCTTGGCTGCTGGGCCATTTTCTTCCAGCAGATTCCAGGAAACGGGTGCAGGGGTGCCTCTGAAGGCCCAGCTCGTGAGATTCCAGACGGGACCCTCCCGGCCTGAGAGAGGGGAGCTGGGGGTCAGGTGCATGTGTTTTTTTCTTCTTTCTCCGCAAGGCAAAGTAGAACTTTAGGGGTCTTTTGCCTCCAAGAAGATTCTTTAGAAACACTGTGCTTACATGAGATTTTCCTCCCTCTGGGGTGCAGGTGGCTGCGTGTCGTGAATGTAAATAGTGATAGAGCCTGACAGGTGACTGGGGTGCTGACTTCAGAGAAGAGACACCTTCCCTGACAAAACCCTGCTCCCAAATATTCATCGCTGTGCTTCTAAAGCTTTTTTTTTTTTCATCCTGGGTTCCTGTCTTCCTTCAAGCCGTTAGGCTATGGAAACACGGTCTCAGGGACCCAGCTGCCCATTTCCCATCCAGCCCCCGAGGGGAGAGGGGTCCAGGGGCTTGGCGGTCTTACAGTGCATGATGCCGTGGCAGTTGGTAGCTACGGCCTGAGCGGCACAGCATAGGGGCGCTGCCATTCTGGTTGAATTGGGGGTGCTCCCGGCAAAGAAGATGCCAACGTGAAGGCAAGATTCTACTGCAGACTCTTTTTCAAGAGACGACGTCTCTTCCCTGGGGGACTACAGAGGGGACTGACCTGTTCCTCTTGGAGCCAACTATGATCAAGAGAAGGACCCATGGTAAAGGAATGCTCCATCTATTATTCAAATGACAATAATTATCTTTCACCCTCTGAGATGGTCTTCAGTAAAGTCCTTGCCACGCAGACTTCAGGCATGGAGCTTCCTGCCATGAAGCAAACGCCACACATCACTGGACCTGGTTGGGGTCAGAGCATCTTTGAGGGGATGAGCAGGCCTGCCTGGGAACTTAGCTCAGAACTGTCCTCATGACTCAGGGCCACTGGTCTTGCAAGACAGGACACAGGATGAAAACGGCAAGGGCGGGAGGTCAGTGGAGGGGATTCCCAAGGTCCCAGGGGCCCCCGGTCTGAAATGAGCACAGATCCAGCAATGGTCATCTGCTCTGGTTCCCTCGGGTAATAACTGCTACCCCTGCTTGGCTCCGGCATCTCAGGCCCAGGACCATCTCTACATATGGATTGGGTCTCATCACCTCCTCTCAGCGACCAATGTTTTTCAGAGAGAAAAGTTGAGATTTATAAATAGTCAGAAGTTATTCAGGGAGCTGATCCCATGACTCGCAAATGGCCGGGCATGGAATTTATTAGATCCTGACTTGTTTCGCCCTCTAACTCATACATTGGCGCCCTTACCGACTGTGGAGATGGGGCCTCTAAGCAGGTAACTAAAGTTAAAGGAGATCGTAAGGCTGGGGCCCTAGTCCAGCAGTGTTGGAGTCTTTCTAAAGAGAAGACACAGCAGAGCTTTCTCTTTCCATGATGCAGAAAAGCGTCCACATGAAGGCACACAGGGAAGGTTGCTGTCAACAAACCAGAAAGTGAGGCCTCACCAGAAGCCAAGCTTGGTCCTAAACTTCCAGCCTCCAGACTTGTACAAAAACAAATCTCTGTAGTTTCAGTCATCCAGTCTCTTTTATGGCAGCCTGAGTAGGTTAGGGAGAATTTGATTACACATCTGTGCTCCTACTCGCCCACTCTCTTCTTTGTGCCTGGGGTGCTGTTGCCACGCTTGGCGGGAGGATCTGGTGCTGGCATCCAGGGCGGAGGTGGGGTGGGGGACCCCTGCCTCCAGGAAGAGACTTTAAGGGGGATGATGCCCCTTCGCCTGTGTTCAAACGAGTTATAGTGCATTAAAACGTCAGAGACCATAACGCAGCAGCAAGAACCATGAGCCCGAGCGGGGAGCACCGTTTCTCGTCTGAGAACCACTGAGGCTCCTCGGCGTCCTCAGCAACAAGCGAGTCATGCTGTCCCCTTACGCCCGCCTCCAAACACTGACGCGCTGCTCTCTCGCTGTGCCCCCACATCTCAGTGATGGGCACTCCCATCCCCAAGATCTCCCTCCCCGTGTCCCTGTGCCAGACTACAGTGGGATTCCGTCTTTTCTTCCAGCACCCTACCTGTCTTCACGCTGCCTCCCCGCCCCCAGCTCCATCGCTGCCTTGCTCGCGGCATGAAACAGCTGTCCTTCTGGTCTACCCAGGGTGCAGCTCCAGGTCTTCGTTAAGCGTTCGGCTTTGCAGACAGACAGACTGGTGGGCATCCAGGTTCTATGTTCTGTTTCATTTCATCCTAGCAGAAACGAGGCTCAGAGGTACCTTTTTCATTGGGTACCTGTATGTCATTTAAACACCTAGCCGTGCCAGGCATGGAGTAAATCAATCAATGTAATTGTCACTCACATTACCCACTCTGGCCTCCCTGCCACCTTTCCTTCCCTCTTCAGCCAGAATAAGCATTGGACTGCTCTGTCTGAAGCCCAGCCATGGCCCCCCTGCACTTGGATGAAGATAATAGCCTTCAACACACCTACCAGGAATTGCTCAACGAGCCTCTCACTCCCTCCGCAGCCTCATCCCACACCCCACCCTCCTTCTCCAGGCTGCACCCTCGAGCTTCAGGCCCTTTACTCACCGCTCCACTCACCGTGGGATCTTCTGTGCACTTGTGTTTTTCCAGATTTAGAAATCGCCTTCCACTGCTCTCTGCAGACATGTTTCCTGCCCATCGCTCGTTTCTCAGCGGGCACTTCCTCAGGGAAGCCTCCTGCGACAACCTTGCCTGGACTCATCCCCTGTGGGGGGTTTGCACTCTGTTGGGGGGATTTCTTAGCCAAGGGAAGGCCCATGACCCCACGTCAGCTCCGTGAGCAGAGACCGGAGTGATGGCTGGCACTCAGCATTCCTTAGTGCGAGAAAGGTCAGTGAGCAACAGGCTGCCCTGCTCTGTCACGTCTACACCCAGCTCTGCCTGAAGGGGACACCGAAGGGCAGGTGCTCTTTCTGCACGCTGCTGTCTTCAAGCTGCTGTTGGCTTCCCAAGCTTTGGTTGGAGGAGAGACGCATGGCACGCTCTGATGGATGGTTACGTTTTCTGTGTGCATTCACATTTGTCTGTAGACGCCACTCCCAGGTGGGCCTTTAGTCCCCCCTGGCCAGTGGGTGAACCGCGGCTTTGAGAGGTTGACTGTCCAAGATAACTCAGCTGGTGGGTGGCAGAGCTGGGGTGAGGACGATACCCCAAGAGCCCGCCTCCTGTGTCCTCCCCACTGCAGCCCCAGATCTCGCAGACGAGGAGCTGACAATGCAAAAGAAGACACATTTGCCCCTTGCCCTTCTGTGTGTCTTGGGGATTCCACCTGGTGCCTGGTTGACACAGGTAGGGTTTCCTGGAAGCAGACTCTGAGATGGAGTTCAGAGTATGGGAAGCTCGGTAGTGCTGAGCCCGTGGGCAGAGGGGGAGGTCGTGAGTGAGATGGAGCAGAAGCTGAATGTGGCGCAGGGGCGAGAGCCTCAGGTGACCTTCCGGGCCGCTTGGAGCTGAATGGCCTCCTCTAGCCCCACCTTGATCAGTCCTTGCTGTGGGCCTCCCCGGTCAGGCACTGCTCTACAGCCGAAGCCCCCCAGCGAGGCTGATAGCCCCCCAGCAGCCGGGCGGTGCTCCTCCACGGGGGCGGGGAGTCGTCAGGTCTGCTGCCTTCCTTCTGGCTTCTTGTTTCCTCTGCTTAATTCATGGTTCCTCCCTCCCCTGCTCATTCCATCACCGCTCAGTCTGTACAGAGTTTTCCAGAATGTGTCTCCAGTGTCAGGTGGTCTGAGGACCCAGAGGTGGCTGTGTGTCTGAGAGCGTAGGATTCTTGGCGCGCCACACCTGGTCCGACGGGGACGGCGAAGCCCGGTGATGGAAAACAAGTCGAGAGTAGAGGGCAAGCTTTCAGAGCTTGTTTTCCACCCCATAGTCCCTGCTCCTAGGAAGGTCATTTCTACACGTGGCATGATTGTGTAGTACGTGGCCTGGCGGTGCGAGGACTCACATCCCGGGGACCGTGCTTCTGCTGGACACTGTTTCTCTGAGGGGACTTGCGCCGGTGCTCGATTGCTCATATCATGGCCAACACAACAGAGGACATGACGAGGTCAGTCCCACCCTCAAGGTCACATGGCAGCTCACGGCCGAGTCAGGAGGAAGACGTGAGTCTCTCACTGCTCCGATCTTCTCACTCTTCTGGATTTGAAGGAGAAGCAGGTCAGTGACAGGGAGAAGATCCTTTTGTATGGGGCTAAACTCCCCCGCTGTCCAGTCAGGCTGTGGGGGCTGCAAGACTCTTTGCTTTCCTTTTGGGGTCAGAAGAGCAAGAGACGTGTTTGTCTCATCGCCCCGGGAGCAGGGAAGTCCCCTCGCCGGCAGGGCGCACGCAGCTGGGGCGTCGCTGAACGGGCTCTCCTGACGAGCTAATAAACGGGTCTTTCTTTCCTTCTCTGGAAAGACCGGCTCAAGCCTCACTGATCTGAACGAAGCTGCAAGTTGGCTGATCTGACCCCTCTGCCCTCTGCACGCCCTCTCTGAAAGGCTGTCTCGACATCCAGGCCACAGCCCGGTTTGCAGACCAGGCGAAGATGCTTTCCGCCGGACTAGAGATGGACTTGACTTTTCCGTAAGTCAAACAAGTTCACCTCAGCTCAGCAACCTGGCTCCTTCTTTGACTTGGGGCTTTGACTCTTTTTGTCCTTTCCTTTTCTTTCCCCAGATCAGGGACCCTGGGACGACGCCCTGGGAGGAAGGACTCTGTAAACGTGGTCCCTGGAGAGCTGGGCATCTGGGATAAGTGAGAAAATGCGGGCAGCAAACCTGGAGCTGGGCACCGTTCAAGAGCCATCGCTTGCTCCTTGGTGCCTGCAGCCGTGTGGGCAGGAGGTGGGGTACGTGCCAGACCCGGAGTCACACAGAGGCCAGCACTCAGGCGCCGAGGACACGCGCCCCGTTCTTCACGGGTTCCCGCTCTGCTCGCTCACTTGCTCACAAAGGAAGAGCTCTGGGGACGAAGGTGACTGTAGAATCCGCAGAAAGAACTGTCAGGTCTCGGACACGGCCCCCCGTCTCCTGCTCCCCAGAGCTAACACTTCCCGCTGGGCCATTTCATGGCAACAAGGACCTTCTCACCCCCGTCACCTGTGACCGTGGTCCACCCGGGAAGCGGTTGTGTTTGTCTCCATTGGCACAGAGGCAGGGACTGTTGGATTATGACGAAGCAGGGACGAGTGGGCAGGATTGTTCAGAGAGACTCGGAACAGCACCTAAAAGGTCCAGAGAAATGAAGGAGGCCACAGGGTCGGGACCAGAGAGGCAGCTGAAGAAAATGCTGCAGCAATTTGTAAATGATGTTCGAAACCGGGGTTTTGATCCTAAAACAGACAGGGAGACACTGAAGTCCGTCTTAGTTTGGGTTCTCTGAAAGCAGAGCCGACGGCAAGGACTCAGAGGCAGCGCTGGTTTGGGACTGATTCCAAGTAGCCAGAGCAAGAAGCAGGGACCCTGGAACAAAGCCCTGGGAAACCCACCGAGGGTACATTATGGAGCTGATACCAAGGCAGCAAACTGGGGTCCATCCTGCTGGGGATATTGTAAGGGCTTCGGAGACTCGGAGAAGGTACCCTGGGTCAGTCTCTCTTGTACCCTGGCAGGCCGGCAGCGGGCACAGAACTGTACACCCGCTTTCCAGGCAGGTGGGACAGGGGACGTCATGGGGCAGTGAGGGTACGACCTCTGGTTTTAGACAGTTCGTCTGTGTGTTTAAAATCGTCCCTGCAGACTGGAGTGGACAGGAGTGAGGATGAGCCCTCGGGAGGAAATGCTTCTCGTGGTAGGGGTGCTGGATGCTGATGGGTTGACTGGGAATCGGTGGGCCCACCTTCTTCCGAGGAAAGAGAGGAGGTGGGCAGACGGATATTTCGTAGTTAGAATCTACAGGGTGGATAAACGATGGTCAGCTGATGCTGGGACGTCGCGGGGCTCCACGGTGGTGTTGATCAAGACAGGAGCCCTGAAACAGAAACACGTTTGGAGCAAGGGAAGGAGAATTCAGGGGGCTGGTTCTTTCCTTTTCACACCGTCCCTGTCATTTCTGGGAGATCTAACCAACCCTTGTCCACGCTAATACTTTGGGGGTGTCTCTGTCACCCCAATCCCTCACAGAAATTCAAGGCTACATGCAGTAGCTAAGACACGATTCTAAATGTGTGGATGAGAACGTGTTAAGGTGGGTGACCTGGGTTCTTCACAGAGAACGTTTCATCCTGGTCATGTGTCTGGTTTACGATCATCTGGGGACGTGGGGAGAAGAAGGGGAGGAAGAAGGAAAGGAGCTTGAGAAGGGTGTGGGAACTCTGGGATCAGAAGGGCCAGGAACTCCTGGGAGAGGCTGTCCCTTCACCCCTGACCGCTGGGAGATGAGCTGGGGGAGCCAGTTAGCTTGGAGACGCAGCTCATCACCTCCAAGTGAAAGAGGAAGGGGTGTGGTCGGGGAGTCACACCCCCTCACGCTTCACCACGTGTCCCCCGAGTGTCAGGATGCCCGGGCGAAGGTTCCTCCTCAGCAGTGCCCATTCAGACCTCCTGACCGCCCCACGGCTGACACCCTTGACCTTGCTATTAAAGGGGTTGGGAATGGTGGGTCACTCTGAGCCGCCGCCAGCTGGCTCCACCGGTGTGTTTGGAGGGGCAGCTGATGAGCTCATGTCTCTGCCCTGGCCGGGGGCTTGTTACTCCCTCCCATGCTCTGCTCGCTTGTGTTCTCTGGCTGGAGTTAGGCCAATCGCAGGAGGCGTTTTCCCCAGAGGCCAGAACAGGGCTGTTGACACAGCAGCGGAATGGGCCAGCGTCCGGATATTGGCTGTGAGCCAAAGGCTCAGGAGTGGGCAAGGGGAAATCTCCTTCATGGAAACAAAAGAGAGTCCTTGGGGACCCAGGTACAGGTGGCGGGGCAGTGGCAGCATGGGCGAAAATAGATCTGGAAGGAAAACCCAAGTGTCCCTGCCAGGAACCAGGTCTGCTGGGAACGGCCGGGGAGGGACTGGCCAGGAGCACCTGGCTGGTAAGCCACGCACAGCACCGCTTCCACGCTCCCGAGGCTGGAAGCAGGTCGTCGCTACAGGCATGTGTGCTCTGCAGGCTCCCCGAGGACGATACCTTATCTGACAGCCTTGTAGGTTCTTCTAAGGCAAACAGAGCAACGTCTATAAATATGTGATCCACCCAGAAAATCTACTACGTGGCTGTCACTCTGGGGAGGGGCCGTGGCGCCCCACATGGAGAGATGGCCGTCGCACATTCGGGGCTTAGATCTGTCCTGTGATTTGCCGCTCTCCGCGGCTGGCTTGAAAAGGAGAGACAGTCGGTGTGGTCTCATCTCATTCCACTGACATTAAGACTTCCCGTCGGTCACGCGACCCAGGGGTGAGGAAAACTCGCCACCAGCGTGCATATTTGTAAGTTGGCTCAAAAGGTCTTCATCATAAATCTGAGAGCGTCTCTTTGTTGGTGATGTGTCAGACAAAGAGAATAATCTGCAAGATGAACAAAGGTAATGGTTGATGGCAATTCGAGTGTGACTTGATAAGATCGATCGTGACTCTTATTGACGAAAGCACACCAACACACCCCATTTTTGTCTGCATATTTTATACAGAGGTGTCTTCAGGAGGTGCAGTGAGGCACAAAACATTTTGTTTACGTGGATCAGAGCAGGTGACAAAGAACTAGACGGTCAATGTCCCAGGACGGTCACGAAGACACCGTCTGTCACGCCCGGCTTTGCCATTAACAGGGGTGTTCTCGGCCAGGAGGCTCTCTGCTCCTGGTTGGATCATAACAGACTCGTGGGTGGTGCCATCGATGTGTTCAGGTGCTGCCATGAGCCACCGTGGTATTGGAAGGGGGTGAGGGATGCTCACTTTTGATCGTGAGGAAAGATCTACATATCTGCCTCCATTCCATGGGGTCACCTTTCCACAGGCCCGCTGGGAGCGGAAGTGCCCTAAGTGAAACTGCAGGTGACACCCCTGCCTCTCGAATGTCAGAGCGCAGCCCTGTTTACTCCAGGCCTGATGCTGGCCTGTCGCTGGGCAAAACTACAACGACGGAGCATCTTTTATAACAAAGTGCTGCCTCTGCCAGTCGCTTGTGGATATTGTCCTGGGCGCGGAGTCTGTTCCCTCGGGGTCCTGGCCTGTCACAGCTTTTCCTATTCCCGCCACAGCTCTGCCGCTCGCGCTGTCCTTGCCCAGCTCACAGCCAGGGCGTCAGCACAGACGCCCCCGGGGACGTCTCAGCCGGGTCGCCAACAACAGCCGTCTTGAATCGCAGGGCTGTTTTGTGCCTCTCGATACGTCGGAAAGTCATGTTTGCATTCTACTAAGTGTGCAATTGCATTTTAAAGTGTTTTTGAAGAGTGTTTTCCTGTTGTTTCCATTCAGTTGTTCACACTGGCCGTCTCTCCCCCAGAATGTGGACTCGAATCCAGGGGTACGTGACTTCCGTCCATCAGGGGCGACTGACCCAACCCAACCACTGGTCCACTGGGGCAGGCAGTGCCTCCGCATTCTTCATGTAGACACTTAATTGTGACACAGAGCAGCGTGAGCCCACGCCGTTGGTCCCGAGTGGACATCTTGAGTCTCGGCTGTCACAGGCATTCAGTCTGCAAAACCGGAGCATCCTGCCATGCAGGCGCGATGCGGAGGCGCCTGTGTTCTGAGTTCTGGGAGTGGGAGCTGCTGACTCAGCCTCTGGGCCTGTAATGGTGACAGCTGTCCCCTGGGAGGAGGCAGGGTCCTGTGGCTGACGCCCTGTGTCATCAGGGAGGCAGCCGGGAGCCCCAGGCCACCTGCGTCCCACCATCTGCACAGGAGGGAACCCGCCACATTGGGGATTGTGGCAGCGCATCGGAGGGCTGAGTGCTGTGTCCCCCAAAGTAAGACGCTGAAATCCTGCCCCTGAGGTGATGGCATTCGGAAGCGCAGCTTCAGGGTGCCAAGGTCCAGGGTGAGCCCTCTGGTCCCCTTACTACCATGTGAGGACATGGAGAAGCAGGCAACCTGTGACCCTGAGGCGGTTCCACCAACTGGCCTGGCCCTGCCTTGCTGTGAGCGACCATTGTTTTAATGTGTTCACCTTGAATGATTTTTTTTTTAAAAGAGAGGAAGAAGCATTTGTCAGAACCCCCTCAACAGCAAGCCTTAGACCAGGGGTTAAAGTTCAGGTCTCAGGACAGGGAACTGCCTGTGGCTCCAGCACCCAGTTGGGGAAGCATCCAGAGCCATAAGGAAAGCTGATGGACGAGTCCACATGTGGGACATGCGGTACATGACCAGCAGAGACTCTTACCAAGAAACAAAAGAATGACATCAGGTGAAAAAGACCACCAATAACTTCAAAGGACAATGTCACCTTGTCCAGTCAGGAACTAAAACCTGGTCTGCAGACTCCTCTCTCCATCCGCTTTCCTCACCATGTGGGATTTTCCCTTAAAAACTCTGGCTGCTGGCAAGGCCTCGAGTCAGCCTCCCCATTAATGGGGTCTTAGCCTCCTGGCTGGCTCCATCCTTTCTGTCTCTCTGCTCCCCACTAATGGATCCCAACTTGCTTGTATGTGGAGCGACCCTGAACCCACAGGGTCTGGACCTCCCTTGGTCGGCTCCATCCCTTTACCCTCTGATTAAACCTTTGCTTGCTCACTCACCTGACTCTGCCGTGGGTTCCTTGAGCGACCTGAAAACCCCCACATTTAAGGAAGGAAGAGAAGGAAGCAACATCTTTATTGAGCTGTTCATCTTTGCTTTTTCACGGCAGTCTGGGGTCTTGAACCCGGGTCCTTGGGCTCTGTGTGGTCCACACGACAGCGTCTCAGTCGTCTGAGCCACAAGGACACGCCCGACACCTGCTGGCCTGTGGCGTCCCCGCCCCAGCGACGGAGACGCATTGACTGTCATGCCCCCTTGCCCCTTGGACAATGTCTTCCGAGAGTCGTCTCGCCCTGGCTGGGTGACACTCCCCGGGGTCTGGGCGTGGTCCCTGGGGATTGCAGAGAGACGCTTCAGAGACATGGGATGGATCCCTGTTTCCACTGTCTTGAATGGACGGCTCACTGGCCGCTGCCCAGGCTCCATCCCACCATTGTAGGCAGACTGTCCGTCCGGCAGCTCTGGCCTGGGTCCTGCCTGCCCTCCCTTCCTAGGCTGGCTGCTGCATCTTCACATGATCCTTTACAAGGGGCCTGGGCGCCTGCAGACTCCTGAGCTAGTGACCCGGGTGCCACCTTCTTTCTACTTAGCCCATCGGTGGCGGCAGCAACACCCACCCCTGGGGGCCAGGTCCCTCCCTGCCCAATGACAGTCCTCCCTCCTGCTTGTCCTGCAAAAGGAGCAGAATGGCTGATGTCAGCCAGTCAGTACATTTCAATGAGGCTCTTTAGAAAGGGTTTCTGCTCTTAGTGTTACAAAGTGACCAGCGAGATCAAAGAGAGGCGCCAGAATTTTAAGAGATTTATTCCTGCCAGCGACTGTATGGGGTTTCACTCAAATCATACAGTAATTTGTGAAAGCAACTCAGGGTTTATAGACACACACAGAGGCACAGGGAACAAAGGCAGTTGATAATCAGCAACTATGGTTGTTACAGGTTTCCATAGTAACGTGTTTGACATTTTCTGTGATCTAAAATGCTCATTCTGCACGTCCGAGTCATCCGAGGAGGCTCCAGGAACAGAATGTCTCACCCTGGAGCCCCCAGGTGTGCGGGGTTTTGTGCACAAACGGGACCACACTGTTATCTCAACACTGGTTGCCTAACTGAACTTTCTTATTTTGGGGGCCTCAAGCCTGGCTTGTGAGTTAAGAGTGACTCAATGCGTAAAAGTCTTTACTTTCTTACAATTTCCTGTTTCATTAGCAACTTTGCAGCCAGCAATTTTGCTCCCCCTGGGCAGCCTGCTGCTGTTAGCCCCTAGCAGAAAAGCTTGCAGGACTTGCAAGCTGCCACTGAGAGCTGGAAATGTATCTCAGGAGATATGGGGAGCACTGACATGGCCCCCATAGCAGGAAAGACCTTCAGGGTCTCTGCAAGGAGGAAGCTGTTGATCCCAAGAATTAGCATGAAGATAAGGGCTAAACTGCAGAGAGGAGCCTGTGAAATGCAGTTCCCTCCTCAGGCAGGGAACTGGCCTGGCTGACCTCTGAGGCCTCCCACATCTTTGGGATGTGCTCAGTGAGTGAGTTCCTTCCATGACAACTTCGTGTTTTCGTGTGGAAGCCATCCTCCAGAGAAGCGGTCAGCTGGTCAGGAGACACTGGCAAGTCCACTTCCCAGGGGAGGACAGCTCCTGGTCATCCCATGCCCTTACCAAGAGTATTCTGGTGAGAAGAGTGGCAATGAATGAGAAACACATGGGTGTAATTTCCCTTGACGTTCGGGCGGGTGAGCCCGGCCACAGTCTGGAAGTGTTGGCTGTCCACACGATTTTTTTCAAGTGCCTTGGTGCAGAGAAGCCAAAACCATGGTTCTGCAAAGCACGTTTCCTCTTATTTGCCTGAGACATCACATCTTTTAAAGGAGATTTGATCTGCATACTGCAACTTCTCTTTATACTTCACGCATCAAAAGAGTGAATCAAATGTCTTTGATGTTTATGAAAGTTTATAACTTTCTTTTCAATTTTTTTTTTTTTTATGTAAGCAAAGGAAATAATGGGGAAGGTTGGAAAATCTGGAGGCCAGAAAATGTGGAACTAGTGAATGTTCACACTTTGGAGATGTTCTAGAAGCTAGAATTTCACACCTGTTAGGTGCACAGGTGCCTAAGGAATGTATTGAAAATCTCTGGGAAAGTGAGGAGGAAAGTGGGTACATTCAATAAAAATAGACTACAGGGAGTTTGAAGAAGGTCACAGTGTTAAATAGATCGAGATGTTCTCTCTAGCTGCCAGAAAGCGCAGCCCGGTAGCCATAAAGAGTGGAATGGAGTGGAGCAACCGCGCCCTGATGTCACCCACCAGGATGGACACCCTCCATTCTCCTTGGAGCTCTCTCTTTTTTAATATGACATGTCATAAAGGAGTTGCTTACAGAATGCTCCTAGGGAAAAGATGGCCTGAGGTGATGGTGAACACAACATGCCACAGGGTATGGGCCAAGGTGGGGCTGGGGCTACCTAGCGCCATCTTGTTTCAGAGACATGACCTGCAGCATGATCCCCCGTGAGTCCCAAAGAGCTGTTTTCACTTAAAGCTTAGCGTGAGGTTCTAGGGGACCAAGTAAGACACAAAAGAAGAGACTCTATTGTCCCCTCTCACAGTGTGTTTGGATGATTCTGGACACACGGTACTTGTCAAACACCTTATAGGTCCAATTCTGTTCATGGAAGCATTGGCAGGTGGAGGACAACATCGAAATGGAGAAAAGAAGGGACCAGTCAACTCCCGGGGCATCTGATCGTCTGTCTTGGGTGCCTAAAAGACATGGCTTGGGGATTTCTAGAAATGCAATTCATTGTGGAGACTTTATACGGGAAACAATGACAGTTCTGAACAAAGTTCAGAGAATAAGGTTTATTATGGTCAGTATCACCCCAATTTCAATTCCCAGGCTGGTGTATGAAGAGCAAACACAGGTTGCATCTCTTTGTATCAATAGGTATTGTGACTTTGAAGTTTAAAGGACACTGTGGCAGTGACAAGGGTCATCAATGATGCTCGGACTCCCCTATGCTTCATAGCCTGCTTGGGAAATAGGTTGGGGTCATGTGATTAGCTCCAGTCAATGCAGTGCAAGCATGAATGATGAAGTATTCTTTCTGGCCTGGAAAGTTAGTTCTTCCCTTCCTTCCTTCCCTTCTCCGAGCTGCACTTCACCGTGTACAAAGGAGAATTGAACCTTCATTCTGTTAAATCACTGGGCTTTGTAGGTGGAGGAAGCTAGCTTTCTGCAGTACTAGTGCAACCTGCAAACTTTGAGTCACTCACTTAAGATGAATCATTACGATGCCCCAATAGTAATAAAACTAGGGGATTTACGTTAGATTCTTAGAAGAGTGTAAGGGGTGACTTCCATTAGGTGTCTATGATTGTGTAACAAATGACCTCCTGGGTAGTGGTTTATGGCAATAAGCACTTAGGTTCTCAACTATTTTGATAGTCGGGAATCCGGGAATGGCTTAGCTCGGTGGTTCTGACTCAGCCTCACAGGAATTGTGATCAGGTGCTGGCAGAATGCTGTGGTTATTAGTGAGCTTCAGATAATAGCACCACACAAGGGGAATTCTGGGACATGACACAGCTCTCCAAGAATAAAAGAGGTGCTTATTATTCACACATGGGAGAAGGATATTTGGAATGCTCTTTATCTAACTCTAACGGGGACTGAGTCGTGTTGGTCTCAGCCCTCGTCAAGTGTGCAAACCAGACTAACAGTCTGGGCATCATGTACCAGCTTGCTGCAAATGCAGGATCTCAGGACCCATCCCAGAGCTAATGAGTCATTTTAATTAGCTTCCTAGGGATTAGGAAGTGAATTATTTAGTGCATTTCATCGTGGTAGAATTAAGACAAAAGAACTGCATCTGTTCAAATTATCCTAGTTGACCTGTATTTGAGTGGTGGTGGTGTGTATGTGTGTGTGTGTGTGTCTTACTGGGGTATGATGGACCTACATTGTACACATTTACTGTGCATATCTTGATGTGTTTGGACGTATGGACGCATGCATACACTCAGGATGTCATTTCCACCACCAAAGTGCTGACTTACCCAGCACCTCCAAAAACATCCTGTGTTCTTCTCTTCTGTGTGTTTGCAAAACCACTTAACATGAGGCCCATCCTCTTCACATATTTTATAGTGTACAATAGTTTCTGACATTTTTAACTCTAAGTGTTATTTTGTAGAGAGGGTCTCCAGAGCTCAGTGTTGAGTGTTATACAGATCTAGGAACTGTCTCCAGACTGAAAGTTCAGAACATTTCCATCACCCCAGGAGTTTTCTCATGCCCTTTTGCAATTCAGCTCTCCTTCCATCCCTGGCCCCAGGCAACCACTGACTAACTTGCTATTGCTGTAGATTAGGTGGGAGAGTTTAGAATGTAATACAGAAAGCTTCATGCAGTATGTACTCTTTATGTCCAGTAGCTTTTATTCTTAGTAATGAGTTTGAGATTCATCGACACTGTTATATTCATCACTGATCATTGCTATTGTATTCCATTGTATGGAATGCATTTGGTGAATCCAGTCTCCTGTGGACGTACATTTAGATTTTGACATCGTGTCTGGCTATTATAAATAAATATTCTATGAGTAATGACATCAGTCTTTGAGTGGACATAACTTTCATTTCACTAGGTTACTAAGAATGAAAGGACTGTTTCTTATGCTTGGTGTAGCTTAACTTTCTAAGGGTCTACCCACATTTCTCCACAGTCACCTGATTTTACTTTAGCAGTGGACGAGAATTCTATTTGTACCACAAATTCACTAGTAGTTGGTAGAGTGGGTCTTTTTCATCTTTACTATTCTCATGGGTGAGTATGGTTTCTCGCTATGACTTCTCATGTATATTTCTGCAGTGAATAGAAATAATGAACATCAAGTCATATGTTTACTGGCTGTTCACACATCTTTTGTTGTATGTGAGAGAGCTGTTCAAATCTTCTGTATATGTTTTAATTGGATTACTTGTCTTCTTATTATTGAGCTGTCTGTGTTCTTTATATAATCTGGATATAAATACCTTGAGAGTGTGTGTGTTTGTGTGTATGTGTATAATATTTCTCCAATTTCTAGTAAGTCTTCATTTTCTTAATGGTTTCTTTTAGAACATTTCTTAAATGTTGGTAGAATCCAATGATCAATTTTCTTCTGATGCTTTATGTGAAATTTTCCTAGGAAATCTTTACTTACCCCCCAGTCACAAATGTTTTCTCCTATGATGTCTTCTAGAACTTCTACAATTTCTTTGGAGGTAACTTTGATTTACATAATATGTTCAGAGGTGCTGGCTCGCTCTTCACCAGATTTTTATTGCACCATGCCCACCAGCAAATTTCTAATAGTCCTTCAGCACTGTCTGTTCTCACTCTAACCCTTTACTCTTAACTTCTTCCCTCTGGTCACCTCAGTTCTGTTGTCAATGCCCATGGGAGAGCTTTTGTTTTGTCTGTTCCTTTGCTTTGTTTCTTTATATTCCACTATGAGTGAGATCATCTGGTATTTGTCTTTCTCCTTCTGACTTATCTCACTGAGCATCATCCCCTCTAGCTCTATCCATGTTGCAAATGGCAGGATGTCACCTTTCTAGGGCTGTGTCATATTCCGTGGTGTATCTAGGCCACATCTTCTTTATCCATTCATCTCTCAATGGGCACTTAGGTGTTTCCCATCTCTTGGCTAGTGTAAATAATGCTGCAGTAGGTATGGGAGTGTATATGTCTCTTTGAATTAGTGTTTCTGTACTTTTGCATAAATTCCCAGAAGTCAGATAATGGGATCACATGGGATTCCCAATCTCAATTTCTGAGGACTGTTTTCCATTATTATTCCATAGCACCAGCTTATGCTCCCACCAAGACCGTGAGCGTTCCCTTTTCCCTGAATCCTCCCAACACTTGATGTTCTGTCTTTCAGATAGCAGTCATTCTCACAGTGTGAGGGGTATTGATTTACACTTCCCTGACAAAAACTGATGAGGAGTATCTTTCCCTTTCTCTGTTGGTCACCTGCATGTTTCTTTTGGAGAAATGTCCATTCAAATCTTCTTTCCAATTTTTTTTTTCAATTGGATTGTTCGTTCATCTGTTACTGAGGTTTATGTGTCTTTATACAGTTTGGATATTAATTATCATTGTCAAATGCATGATATGCAAATATCTTCCCCCACAGGAGGATGTCTTTTCACTTGGAAAAGAGTGACTTTCTATTTGCAGAAGACTTTTAGTTGGATGTAATGCCACTGCTTCGTTTATGCTTGTTTTTCTTGCAGCCGGGTTTGAGTCCCCAAGACCTCTCTAGGTCATGTCATGGAACACTTTGCCCGTGTAAAGCTTTTACACACTCAGCTTGTCATTTAAGTCTTCAGTCACTTTAACAGTTATGTCTGATGGGAGGTTATTGGCAGACTTTTTTTTTCTATATGAATATAAGGTTGTTCCAGCCCCATTTATTGAAAAGCACTTTCTTTCTCTCTGAATTGTTTTGACTTCTTTGTCAAAAATCAGTTGCCCTCACAGATGCAGGTCTTACAGACTCTGTGTTCTGTTTATAAATGTGTCAACCCTTTTGCAATGTCTATGCCATCTTGATTACTGTCCCTTTATGATCAGCACTGACATCATTAGTATAAACCCTCTGAGTGTGTTCATGTTTTTTAAAGTTTCCGTTATTCTAGGCCTTTTGCATTTCCACATCAACTTCAGAATCTGTGGCAATGTTTTCCAAATTAGCCTGCTAGACATTTGATTGGTATTGCAAGGAGTCTATTGTCAATTGGCGGGAATTGGCATGTTAACTACATCTCTCTCCCCTTGTCCTGCGGGAGACACGCGTGGGGCGTCTGACGTGGGAGCCAGGCCTGGGGGCGGCCCGTCGCAGGGCCTAACTTTCGAGATGCTGGTGTGTGAGCCCCAGAGGTCTGGCCAGCACGGTCACGGGGTTGGGATAGCCTGCAGAAGCAGGTGCTGTGTGTCCTGAGGTCAAAGTGTGGCCAGGATGGGGCCATCAGGATGATGACAGGTGTTATTAAGGATACTGTCCCGTGTCTGGCTTCAGCAGACCGGGCAGGAGTCAAGCAGGGACTTCCTGGCGCGGGAAAGGCACGGGCAGTGGCCTCAGGTCTGGAAAGGGGAGACATTCAGGGAGCTGCTGTGCACACAGGACGCTTGAGGACTGAGTGCCAAGGTGGCGTTGACAAGGGAGGAGTTAGCAGGGGCCCAATCAAGGGGAACCAGCCCCCAGGTACCAGGCCTTTCCTCCCAAGGTCCAGTTTTGAGAGGAGACACGGAACCAGATTTCCCTGAGATTGACCACTATGGGGCGGTGCAACTGGAAGGGAGAAAGGCTAGAGGTAGATAGCCGGTGAACAGGCTCCGCTTTAAAACCTTAAAAAATGCATCAGATGAGAGACGACGGTAAAGGAGCAACCATTCGGATGGGAGAGAAGAAGTGGGCTAGAGAGCCTTTGCAGGGGTCGTGGGGATGGGGCTGAAGAGAGATTCGATACTGGGGGTGAGAAGCTGGAGAGGACACGCGGGGTGCAGGGGTCCAGCGCTGGGGCAGGGGAGCGTCTGGGGAAGAAAACAAGGCTCAAGAACGCTGTGCTCACAACTGTGTGGGCCTGTTGGGTCAGCAAAATGGCGCGAGAGGGGGGCCAGCCGGGCAGGTGAGTTGGTGATGAGCACAGAGCCGCTTCGATGGAGCCAGCTGGGGTGGTAGGCTGCTCAGAAAGGCTCTTCCCAGCCCTCCCTGTAGGAGACACAAGATGCCCCCACGTGACACGATTGTGAAACGCTTCTGGAAGTGGTGTACTTTCAAGTCTCTCCGGGACGGTGGGTATCAGAGGGTTCTTTGTGATGGTCACTGGGAAGGGAAGTCTAGTCTGTGATTAACTTGTAGACACAACTAGGCTTTGTTTAAAAGTCGGGGTTAAAAGTCGCCCTGTGTTGGAGAGAGGGGAGACCATTTGCTGGAGGGAAAGCCTTTGTTCGCCACATGGAGAAGCCCTCTCTGCCGGGCAGTCTCCAGGCAAAGCTGCCAGGCAGTTACGTCTAACCAGCATGGACCGTCTGCTGAGTTCTGTGCTGTCTGGCTGGGACATCGAGGTCAGACCTGAGGGCAAGTCTGATCCCCAGAAGAGCAGGAGGAGGGTGGGGCATGGACTCCTCGGTGATGAAGTGGATAGGAAAACAGTGCTGCGGGTTGAATGATGTCCCCTTTGAAACTACATAATGAGGCAGTCCTAACAGTCAGGACCTCATAACATGTGCGTCCATGAAAACACACGCTCTGTTCCGTCATCTGTTGAGGGACATTTGGATTTGGATGTTTTGTGAACTGTGGGGAGCGACGGGGAGGGGAGGGAGGAGGGAATGGGTGGGGGGTGGGGGGCGGGGAAGGGCACCGGACTCGGGTGGTGGGTGTGGCGTGAGGTCCACAGGGAGACGGAGGTGTGATTTCAATATCCTAACATACATACGCGATGCAAACATGAGAAATAATAAAATGATTTCGTTAATAAATACAACAACTCATCCAATGAGGAAATGAAGCAATAAATTCAGTCTTGACAAAAACAACCCAGAGTTAGTCCCAGGTGAAGATACAGGGAGAACGCCAGCCTGTGAAGAGAAGGCAGAGGTGTCAACGCCGCTGCCCCGGCCAGAAGCCAGGAAGGACCCGCCCCTGCAGGTTCCTGAGAGCGCGTGTCCCTCACCAGCTTCCAGACTCCTCCCTCCGGAACTGAGACAATGAATTTCTGTCATTCTCAGCCACCCGGTTGTCAGCAGTTCTAGGAAAGGTGCACAAATAGTTGCCTCTTTCATTCAAGAATCTCCTTTTTTTCTCCTTCGCAAATGCATGTTGCCAAAGCCGGACTCGTGGGGGCCACAGTGCGCTCAGGCAGGCCTTGGGCACCCAGGGGAAGTGTCAGGCTGGCGGGGGACACAGGACCCAGGGCCTGGAGCAAGGGCCCTTGTCTGGAGTCAGTCACAGCCCTGGGCAGAGCGCCCTGCCGGGTCTCGGGGAGGGGACTCTAGAAAGCGGGCCCTGGCCTCCATCTGTCATCTGCACAGGGTGATGGCTTCGGACAGAGCCAGGAGAGGTGAACCAAGGAAGAAACAGAAAGGTGTCTGGGGTTGGGTGGCAGCACCTTCGGGACACGCCAGCATGTTACCAGCTAAGACTTACACTGCCAGTGTTCCATTTTAGCGGAGGGACAGAGAGCTTGGGAGAAAACTCCAGCAAGTGAAGAGTTTCTGGCTGGGGTGAATATGGACTATGGATGACAACCCATGAAGTTGTTTCTCTGGCGTTCTTGAGGGCAGGTGAACAAGATCGAGAACTTCCGAGAAGCGAAATGGTCACGCTGAGGGTCCAGCTGAGAGGCACATCGCCCGCAACTCTGCGAAAAGGTCCAGAGTCCCCGACCCCCAGGAGATGGGAGGGGCGGCAAAGCCTCTTCTGTCTTGGGCATGGGCAGCTCAGTTGTTGGTTAAGGTCACCCCACCAGACAAGCAGATCCTGGAGACAGCGGGCTTGATCATTGATGTCTGAGAAGTTCCCGGAAAATGAAAACGAGAGATACACGTCCCACGGACAAGACTCATTACTGTGTTCCTGATGACGGTGCACTTTCTGGGAGACCTTTGGTCTTCCTGCCCAGGCAGCATCCTCGAATTTGACTCCCGACTCTTTGCACCAGCTTTGTGTGTTTCCAAAGGACACACTTGCACTCAAAGAGTAGTCTGGCCACCACTGAGAGGTGGTGAAGAAAGAGCCACAATTTCCAAACAGAAGGTTCCAGAAGGGATCCTTGGAGAGGGTGGGAGCTGTGGCAGCCACTTTGTGTGTGCCCATGGTTTCCCGGGGTCTGCTTTGTGGATTTTACATCATTATGTTGCTTTATTGTCAGCTCGCAGTGATGGCATCCGGACATATGCCTTTGCTTTCTTTTAATACGTCAAAATAAAAAAGTAATGGGATGTAAGGGACTTTGATAAGGGCTGACGGTGTGTATGTGTTTAATCTTTAATCACTGACTGAAGTAAATGATCAATACAGTCTCGTGGAAAAAGAGAGAATGCCAGGATTCCATTTTATTTTCTTTGATTCGAAAGGAAGCAGCCTGAATTCTTTAGGCACTGATAGGAAATACCTTCGTAAAAAGCTTTTAAGGACCTAGTCATCCCCAAATGATAGTTGCTGCCACCTTTGGAAAAGGACATTTCCAGGGGGCTCCTGGGATCCCTAAGGACATATTAGGTCCCCTCCATCAGAGCAGCACTGTGATACCAGACCCCCTTTAGGGAAATGAAAAGAAAAGCAAGACTACTAAAGTTAGCTTGATTTGATTTTCCATAGTTGCATGTATTAAAAAAGAGAGATGGAATTACCTGCAGAAACAAGAACTGGTTTGACAAACAGAGGTATGAATTCATGGAACATAAAAGTACATCAGTAAAGCTGATTGGGCTTTGCTTGCTTGGATTCATGGGTGACGGTTAATGTGAAATTTCCAACCAAAGAGTAGCTCAACCTTGAGAAACATGGCTTAATCTCCTGCCAAAGCAAATCCAAGTCTACAAGTAGTCAAAAGATCAGAGGGCAGCGAGGACTTTCATCCTGCTGCGTGGTGTAGGGGTCAGGGGTAGTGCCATATATAGCAAGAGATGGGGATGTGATGGAGGTTCTGCAAGTGTGTGTCGCCAGCATCTATGAGTAGGGAACCGTTTGCTTATAAAACCTGTAGGTCACTTGGGATTTTTGTTTCTCTAACATTCTCATAACTTTCATCAAGAGGTATCTTGAAGTAGATTGTTTACCAATGCATTCTTTTGGTAACTGACGATTCCATGGCACTGGACAGAACTCAGTCTTCAAAAATAGATCCAAGTTGGCTGTGATCCTGCCTTCCTCTCCTGACTGCTGGTACACAAACACGGCTTCCTCCTGCAAGTTTGTTTTTGTAAAAAGTCCCTGATACAGTCATGCTTCCTGTAATGATGTGACTTAATATAACATCCTTAATCTTCAGGCTTGATTGCAGATGAAAGAATATAGCTAAATTACAGGGAATGAGAAAAATCATTCTTTGGAACTCCCCTCCAATCACATTTTTGGAAGCTCTTTACTTTTTCTGTAATATCAAAGATACTTGTAATCATAACAATAAGAAGTCACATTTCTTATTTTGGTGTCAACAACTTTGATTTTGATTGTTGCTGCTGTGAGAAGATAGGTACTCTGTAATTCATTGTAGTACCTCCTTTGGAATCTAGTTGTGAGTGTGTTCCACCTTTTTTAACTTGAATGCTTTAGAGGAGAGAAATTGGATAGAGTAAGGATTAGGGAGACATGGATATAGATAAGATGGGGCCTTGGATAAAGGTAAGATTGCTGTTAAATAACGAGGAAGAGGGAGCTGTTAGACCAAAAGAAATTGCAGATGGGATTTCAGGTTGATGGCTTACTTTCTGACTATGCCTGTGCAGTGCTGGGAGTTAAAAGGGTTATCCGACCGATTTCCCCACAGTGGGCTGGGAATCAGGGTTCTTGTCCACCATATGGAGGACAACTGGAGTCCATCGCTCTAGGGTGGTGGCCAAGAAAGGCCTTCCACGGCAGACAACTCAAAGAGCCTGCTGTCGCACACACAGAATGTACAAAGGCCCCTGGATTGGACTGAACTTTTCTCTTATGAATGGAACAAACCAGGAAAAAGATCTTTTTGGAACATCTCCTTTCTCTGAATACTCTAACTTGCAGAAGGAGTTCTCTGTGTTGCTTTTTGAGGTGATGAGGGGCAGCTAGAGAAAGTACAGAAATTACAGGACAGACTAGCAAGGGAGGGAGGATGAGCAGACGAAACGTGCTAGTCAAGTTCTAATGGAAGCATTGCTAGGAAGACCTAGCAATGAAGCACAGAGAGTGGAGAAGAAGAACAACTGTTAGGTGATGCATGCTGATCTGCAATATTATGGTGTGCACACTTGGAGGATTCCCTCCACTGCCCCCAGGATAGAAGACCCCGCTTCAGTCCACAACTGCAGCAGCTTTATTGCCCACAGGGACCTCCTCTCGTCTTTCCCTTTAACAAAGTTTCCATGGGCCACTGACGTGAGTCTCAGTGGAATTCTTTCTTGGACTACACTCAAGAACGCAAGCATCGCACTCATCACATAGGAATGAGCATAGTTTGGGATTATGTAGGGTTGTCAGATTTAGCAAATAGATATGGAGGGCATCCAGTCTAAAAGTTTTTTCTAATGGACTATGCAATGTTGTAATTTATTGGAAAATAAAACAAAAATCCCTTAATACAAGACTTGTAAGACATGTCACTGAAGGCCATACAAGAAATAGAACAAAAATCACTAAACACAAGTTCTTGCATACATAGCTACCGGAAAATCCCAACTCAGGTGTTCAGTTATATGGCCCATAGTTCCATATATATCTACATCTTTGCCTTTCACACTCATGTACCAATCATGTTCTGTGATTTCCATAATCAATTCATGTAACTTTCAACTCCAATCTATAGCCTTTTCTTGATATTCTATTTCTATACACCATCAACATACCAAAATAAAAATTCCTGCCTCTAATTTTGGGACATCTAAATGTCCACACAAGAGTAATTCAGATTGATGACACTTTAGCCCCAAAACTTTGGCTTGATAGAATGGATAGCAAAGATGAAGAAACAGTCAACCAAACTGAAAAGACTGAGTACAATAAAAGAACTGACAGAGGATGAAGATGAGGTAGAACAGTTCATGTTTTGGCCTCATATTTCTTTCCCATCAAGTATTTAGAAGAAAAACTTTGGAAAACACTTTGGACTTCATTCATCCTTAAGGCTAACATTGCTTTTCCTGGGAAGCCAGAAAACTATAATGACCTTCTGTTGTAATTGATGACTTCCCCTATGGAGAAGTAGTTTTCCCACTGGTAGAAG
Source organism: Solenodon paradoxus (assembly GCA_004363575.1). NCBI lineage: Eukaryota > Metazoa > Chordata > Mammalia > Eulipotyphla > Solenodontidae > Solenodon > Solenodon paradoxus. The sequence goes on along the minus strand of RJWH01009148.1, from coordinate 1,126 downwards.
TCCTTTTACATGAAAATCCAGTCAAGCAAGCAACTCTGGGTTTGTGGGTTTTTTCACATTGTGGCTGCCTTGCTTATTCTAAGACAAAGGTTTTGTTTCAGATACCTTTAGAGCCTTTCAAGATAATACAACAACAAAAATAGAGCTTACAGATAAATACCAAGGCATCTAGATTTTAAACAACTCCTTTTTCCTTTCAAATCCCAAGTAAGTTCTAATCATACCATTTTATTGCAAATTTTAACTCTGGAGATTCTAACTCTACTCAGAGGCACTGGACTCAGAGCCAAAAAAGTCTTTCATGACTCCCGTAGACCCATTGTTGGTCAGGTCATTCTGATTCAAGATCAACTGAAATTGACAAAGGGCAAAATGTATGCTGTTTACCAATTAAAGGTCAAATAGCAAGCTTCAGATTTTTCAAGTGCAAAGTATTTCTAAGGGAAGGAAATCCAGTGCATCTCGGATCTACCCAGAGTCAAATACTGGATCTGAGGGCGCACCACTGAACTTGAAGAGAAAAGCTTGAAATGCTAATAAATTTCATTAAAAAAAAAAACCTATCCCAGAAAGTTATGATAAGACAATTTTTATTCAAAATTAGTTATTTCACATGTTTAACAGGCAAAGAAGAGTCTAGCAAGAATGAAAGTCAGGATTGCAAGATTGAGTCTTTGTTAGGATGCCTAGTTCCATGTCTACTGCTTTGACTATAAGGATAAATTACGGATCTAAGTCCAAAGAGGAGCTTCGACTGAGCTACCGATGTGAGGACCTCCTGCCTCCTCTGCTTTCCTGTTCTCTCTTTTCCTCCAGATGATACTGAACATCCAAGCAAGGGAGAAAGAATCATACTGGACTAGAAGATTTTGATATATCTTAATTCACATTTTGATGATACTGAAATCAGAGTCCATTAAAATGAATCACTTAATTAAAGTAGAAAAAGATGAGTTAATCTAAATAGCCGGGTTGCTAGTTCATGGAATTTGTTCACACTTAACCAATTCTTTTAGAGTTTCGGAGTCTCTATAATATAACTTGCACTTGAGAGGTGAAGGAAAGAGTATGTGCGGTGTGTGTGTGGTGTGTGTGGTGTGTGTGTGGTGTGTGTGTGGTGTGTGTG
>RJWH01009147.1:0-24775 GCA_004363575.1 Solenodon paradoxus | reverse complement strand
CCCTCTGTCTAGCACCTGCTCTCCCAGCTACTCCCCAGCCCCCTGTCCAGCACCCACCCTCCTCAGCCAGCACCCAGCCTTCAATCCTCTGGAGAGCTGGCCTCCGCTCCAGCCCCTCAAGACTCACTTTGACCTGTACAGATACCCCAACCTGCCTCCTTTGCTGAGGGCCCTCCATGAAGTAACTGCCTTTACACAAAACTGCAGCTCATGGCATAGCTACCTTGGGAGTTATCCCTAAGGTGTCCTTCCTCAGCTATTGTAGTAGTTCCCTCTCCAGAGTACTAGTCCCACCCTAGGGGAACAATCCTCCTATTATACTGGCCCTTCATCTGCTGTGAAAGTCCCCCTTCCACAGTGAGTCCCCTAAAATCTCTCCTCTACAGAAACAGTGCCCCTCCACAGTAAGAGTCCCCATAGTAGTCCTACTTTACAGCAAGCCCCACCACAGTAAAATTCCCTCAGTGTCAATAGTGCCCCCTCTACAGTAAGACTTCCCTCTCCACAATGAGTCCCCATAATATTAGTACTCCACAGTAAGAGCCCCCTCTGCAGTTATTATCCCCCTTCTACAGTGAGAGTACATCTGTATTGCAACAGACCCCAAACAGCAGCTCCCTACCCAGAAAAATTCCCATAAGTCTAAACCATAATAGACCCTCTCTATTGCTACCTTTACAGTAGTTTCCCTGTTTAAAATACTATTCTCCCTCTATGATAATAATATCCCTCCACAGTAATAGTCCCCTGTGTCAATACTCCCCCCTCAACAGTACAGTCCCCTGTGTCAATACTCTCCCCACCACAGTACAGTCCCCTGTGTCAATACTCCCCCCTCCACATTAACAGTCCCCTATGTCAATAGTCCCCCTTCTACAGTAACAGTCCCCTGTGTCAGTAGTCCCTCCTCTACAGGAACAGATCTCTACATTGCTGTGTGATATTTATTCTCTCACAGATGAGACTCTGAGGTCTCACCTTTATGGCTATAGACTGTGTCCCCGTGGGGAGGGTTTCAGTGTGTGTCCTGCCCCATGTCCCCCAGACCATCATTAATCAGTGACCACAGAATGTCCCAACCTCAGTCCCCAGTACCCCCAAACCTCCAATGTTCAGAACCTTGGGGGCATATGAACAGGGCCATGCCCATCCCATGCCTGGCCTGGTTCCCACAGCTCCTGGGACAGCAGGCCTGAGAGAGGGGCCTCGGAAGAGACTCAGGCAGCCCTGCCTTGTCACAGTCAGGTTGAAGCTGAGTCCAGGAGGGTTTCACAATCAGCCAGGCTCCAGCCCAGTACCTGTCCTGCTAGGTGAGGCATCTGACACCCACCCGTGACCTGTGAAGGCTCCAGGGCACTGACAGGGGCCTGAGGCATGCCTGGCACTTCCACCTCTGCTGGCACCTGCCCTTGGCAGGCGTCAGGAAATAGCTCTGGGATGAACAGACCCGGTGTACATACAGCTGCGAGTTGCCCAGCATTTCTGCTGTCCTCTGCCCCTGGTCCTCAGGACACAGGGGTTCCCAGAACTCACCTAGCTCCCCAGAACTCACTTAACTCCTCAGACTCCTGCAGGACCCTCCTACCCCGAACTCACTCAGCTCCCCAAACACCCACAGGGCTCCCCCAGCTCCCCAGTACTCACATGCCGCCCCCAACTCACCCAGCTCCCCCAGACACAGGGCTCCCCAGACACAGGTCTGCCCAGACACCCACAGGGCTCCCCAGCACTCAGAGGCACGGACCCCTGGACCCTCGAAGGAGCTTGGAAATAAATATGGACAGGAGACCTCAGGCCTTGGTCGACGTGACCTCCGCACAGACCAGGAGGCCCACGGTGAGGGCCTCAGGACCCGGGGCAGATCCGCAGTTTTGAGCCCATCCACCCACTCCCAGCGGGACCGAGCCTGGCGCCAGCCTGTCCGCTCACTGGCAGCCGCACAGGAGAGGCGCGGGCGGGACCCCCGCGACCCCTACGCACCTAATCTGTGTGCCGAGTCCCGTCTGGGGCTGGTCTGTGGATTCCAGGCTGATTCCAGACAGACTATCCTGCGCCCTCAGGCGGACGCCCGTCTGGGAGGCGAGTCCTCCCTCTGTGACGTGGCGGTGATTGGACGCCCTGTGCTCCAGGGGAGGAGCGACACAGACACAGCCCAAGTGCAGGACGACGTCAGCGTGGCCGCTCCGCCAGCCTGTGGGGACCACACTCTGTAAAGGACGTGAGGATGTCGTGATGGGACCTCAGAGTCCACAGTCAGAACATGAAGCTGTCCTGGCGCCGCCTGATGGCCTACTGGTCTAGTACACCCTGGAAGCAGCCCCGCATACACCCCAAGGTCCTGGGTTCAAGACCCAGGGCCAGGGGAACAACTAGCGTGAACACCTAAGTAAAATAAAAAATCAAGTACTTCCTCCTCAGGGTCCACAGTCAGAGGGCAGGTGTTTGGGGCATCTTGACCACTCACCCCGCTCAGGTCACTGTCCATCCTTGCAGCCCATCTGGCCCCAAGGACACTGCTTGGACAGCAGCAATTCCACAGCCCTCCACTTGCATCATGTCGGTGTGTGTGTGGGGGGTAGCCTTTGATCTCGTGCACAGGTGACCAGCGTCCTTCCTGAAGTGCTGTCTTTGCTGAGTGACCCTTATCCCTCCTGACATGGTTGTGGCTTCTGTGGGTGAAGCAGACTCTAGGGCTGTGTGATACCCACACCCGCCTGCAGTTGTCACTCAGCAAATGAATCTTGGGTGCTGCCCCAGCCAACACAGTTCTCATGCATCCAAAGACCTGGATTTGCATCCCAGAGCTAGGGGAGACAGCCAAGTCTCCACTTAGACGACCACTAAATACAAATTAAAATGTCCAAAAAATAAAAGCACCTACCACAAGTCCCACATAGAGGCCCCTCAGGCCATGCTGGGTGTGGGGACAGGTCTGTAGGAGGGGATGGAGGTCCCAGGAGGTCCCCAGGGTGGGTCCTGACCCCACAGGACAGGTCCTTCTAAGAAGAGGACACAGATACACAGAGGGACGCCCATGTGAGAACATGAGGAGGTGATGGAGTCTCCATGCCCAGGACAGAGATCTCCCCTCACCTGGGGACAGGAGGCCCCAGTTAGCTCTGATGGCCCCTTTGCTGTCCCCTCACCAGGGAGTCGCAGATCCTGACCCTATGAGGACCCCCTACAGCAGTTTCTCAGGCAACATGCCTTGAGCAGGTGCGTCAGGCTGAGACTCAGGAACAGGGAGGCTCAGCATGAGATGGCTAAAGTGCCCTAATGTCTGAAGCCTGTTTCCTCCAAGGTCCCAATGTCTTTCCCGGGGACTAGTTAGCCCTGGTGTTCCCACCCGTGGTCCTCTGTCCCCCCCGGGGTCCACCACCCCTCTGGCTCTGAGAATGCCCCCTGAGCCACAGTTCAGACTCTCTGTCTCCCATGGGATCTTCCGCCCACCTCTGTGAGCCAGGGCACTGCAGGGTCTCTGCATGCACGCTGAGGCCACCCCACCCTCCCATCGCACGCCATTTCCTTCCACTAATAGAATGTCTTGGTCCTTGGAAGCACTCTGCTCTGGAGAGCAGAAGTTAACAGTCCTTAGACAATAAAAACAAAGCATTTGAAATCTCCGACGCCACTCCCAGAGCAAATAGCCTGCGCACACACTGTGATGGTGGTGGCGGTGGGGGATTGGGAGCAGGTCTGAGGCTCTGTCCTATGGGAGGGGGGCATCCCACTGAGGGCGACAGGCCTAAGAGGACAGATTTTGTCCCCAGGTGATACCTAGAAAACAGACCCAGACGGAGGGTCCCAGCCACTAAGGGGCGCAACGCTGAGCAGGGACCCTTCAGAACTGCTGACCAGGACCCGCTCCCGCAGGACCGACCCTCGGTGCCCCCAGGTGTGGGGGGAGACCTCAGGGTGACAGCACCTGCTGAGGCTGATGGCTCCTCCCTTCTGAGTGGGCCCGTCACTTCTCAGAGCTGTGGCTCTGACGTGACTGTGTTCCCTACACACGAACCCAAGGGGCTGCGGACTGCAGTCCCAGGTCGCTGCTCCCGTCACTCAAACAGCAGCTTCAGGGCTAGTGGCGGCAGATGGCTCCTCCCCGCGGCAGGGCGGTTCTTCCCTACAGCAGCTCAGCTCTGACCCCGCGGCCCCAGCTCACAGCACAGTAGGGGCGCGGGGTTGCCCCACACCGAACACCCAGGGGAAATACAGGGCCCCTCAGTCCTCCAGCGCGGGACGGGTCTGCAGAGGTCCATCACTCACAGAAACAGCTGCCAGCCTTGTCCCTGAAGACGGGCCTCACCGCTTAACGGGACAGCACCATCCCGGTGCCAGCGGGCACACTCCTCACACGGGAGGGGAACATCGAGGTGGCTGCGCAGACACGAAGCAGAACCGCACGCCGTCCCACCACCCCTGTGCTGGTGGGCTCCCAGGAGAGGCCCACGCCTGTGGGGCCATGCTCGTGGTGCGAGGTTAGCACCTGACCCCCACAGCCCTGCTCCCAGCTCTTGGGAAAGGAATAATAAAAAGTGTAATCGGTTCCAAGGGGTCACAGGAGAAAGAGCTGAAAATTCAAGTTGTACTGTAATTATGGGTTTGAAATGTGTCGAAAAAAAACCTGTGAACACAGCCCCAGGGACTGCAAAACAAAGGCTTCCTGGACCTGAGGCCTCAGAACTCACCACCCAGGCCCTTCTCCAGGACATAGTGGGTCACATGGTGACACAGAGAGACAGTCTGCGGAGGCCAAGTGCACACCTGTGTGAGTGTGCAACACGTGTGCCCGGGAACTGCCCCATTTCCAGAAATGTTCACCTTCCACAGCTGCCTCCTGGCCCCGCTCCCTCCCCAGCCAGGCACAGAGGCTGCTTAGAGCCATGTCATTTTTCTAGAAAGGGTGAGCATGTGTGCAAATGTCTGTGTGTGTGTGAAAAGACATGTCTTTTGTGTGAGCACAGCGTGCAGTGCGTGTGTGTATTGTGAATGCACCTAAGTGCATGGTGTATTTATACGGGCGTGAGTGGACATGTGTGAATGCATGTGTGCAAATGTGTGTGAGCATATGTGTCTATGTGTTTATATGCATTGTCAGTGTGCATGTGCAGATGTGTGTGTTTGCTCCTGCACACTGGGTTTTCAATGTGAGGCACACCCTGCGTTCAGGCGCTGGGAGATGCTGTCTGTTCGCTTGGAACCCCTGGCGCACATGAGAAAGCAGAATGGAGAACAGAAGGGAAGGTGTGGGTACCCTTTAGCTGGACACTGCCCCAGGCCCATGTGGCCACAGCCCAACCCCTTGTCAGTCCTCAAAGCAGCAGTGACAGAAACGACTGGGACAGCTGGTGGTTTTATTGTGGGTGCAGCAGCCAAGTGCTGGTGACTGTCTGGCGGCTGGACCCTCCGGCAGCTTCTGTCTGGGGTGCTCAGCTTGCAAAGAGGTGGGTGGCAATCCCTGTCACTCTGAGCCCCGTGACCTTTGGTGGAGAGAGGCGCTGGGTCAGGCCCCAGCCTGGGCACGACATAAGAGCCCATGCACTCATGGCGTGCCTCTTAGCAAACATGTGGGCACCGTTGGTTCGGGTACCTGCTGAAACCACCCCATCCAACTTGGGGGTGCCACCCACCTACCCACACCACCAGGGTGCCCGGTTCTTTCTGCTGTCCCTGCCAGGTGGACACAGACAACCCCACAGAGCAGCCCTGCACCTTGAAGACCTGTCCCGCCTGCAGTTCCCACGACCACTGTGCCAGGCTCAGGCCGTCGGAGGCAGACATCCCCTACAGGTCTGAGTAGTGGCGGCCCCTGAAGCAGTAGGATGTGTCTTGGACACAGACAGCTCCACCACACACAGCTGGGTTCCTGCAGGACCACGGGGTTGCCCGTCAGGACCACAGCCAGCTTCAGGCTCGGGACCATCACCTGCCACTCCTGGAGAAGCCACACCCTCTGTAGCCACCTCCCTGGGACTTGGTGGGCAGCACCAGCACATGCCTGGACCCTCAGAAGGGGCCCCAGGGGAGAGTAGGGTTACAGTGGGGTAAGGTTAGGGCTGGGTGATAGTGCTGCTGGGTGGTCCTAAACACAACATCCTTACTGGAAGAGACAAAGTGGACTCAGATTCAGAGAAGCCACATAGAGACAGGAGGGACATGGCCACCCATCTGGGAACATCTGGAGCCCCCAGTGGCCTATGGCAGACTGTCCCTCAGACAGCAGCCCAGCAGAAATATTGAATCTGGGTTTCTGTGTCCAGAGCAGGACAAAGTGAGCTGTGGTGTGTCTGTATTTTGTTAGGGCTCCTGGAGGCCCACACCCACATACAAAGATGCAGCTCCCGCCTGACCCCACCCCCAGAACCAGGCCACAGTGGACACAGGGCCACCTCTCCCCTGGTTACACTTGGCCAACCTGCTGCCTGAACTTGTCTCAGGGTCCAGACGGACAATGCATCCTTCTCAATGCAGGCCACCCAGAGCTTGCTGGCAGTGTCCATACACATCCCGTCCGGCACGCCCTGCTGCTCTGGCAGCTGGTATAGCAGCCTGGGCTTGGCTGTGGCAAGGGGTCAGGGTGGGACTGGACCTCCCAGCAGGGTCAGGCCCTCAGGGACCACTCCCTCTCCTGCTGCTGAAGTGAGGAAAGGGATGCAAGGTCCCTGTCAGAGCCAGGCCACCCTGTGTCAACCTGTGTTCTTCCTGGGCCTCCTGTGGTCCTGTCTAGCCTTTATGTCCCCCTCATCCTCATAGGACACCCCTTTCTAGGCTCCAAGAACCCACACTTTCCAGTTCAGTGTGGACTTCCCACCCTTGCTGACTGGTGAAGATAGAACATCTCCCAGTGGGGACAGTGCTGGACATGACCCCTGAGCATCCCTGCTGCTGTGTAGGGGGCTGGGCACTAGGATGGGGCAGGTGCCACAGTAGTTTGGTGGGTGAGCAGGGTGGGGTGTATGGAGGTGAGCAAGGTGGGATGCCACGTGTAGGATGGGGTGTGGTGGTACAAGTTGGGGCGAGTAGGATGACCAGAGAGGGTGCGGAGAGCAGGGGTGGGTAGGACGTGCAGCGGTGGGGTGTGGAGTGCTGGGGTATGTGAGCAACAGTGGGTGTGAGCAATTGTGCAGGGTTACAGGTGAGCTGTGGCCCTTCACCCAGAGGCTAGCCCACCGCCAAGCCAGGGGTTTGATGCCCAGGCCAGTAGTCTTCGCATCCCTGTGCTCGGTTGTGGTGTGACATTAGGTGATGTGAGCATGAAGTGCACCTCACTGTGTGTTGGACATGTCCATGACGTATGCATGACCTGCAGTGGCTTCCAGCTAGTCCCCTGGGAGCTGCAGGCTCAGGTGAGTACCTGGGGCATCCCGTTTATGTGCTTTCCCCCAGAAAATCCCTGGATCCACGGGGCCCAGGTGGGCTGGGGGACTGGAGCTGAGCTGGGGAGCTGGGAGCTAGAGGGTGAAGGTGGGTCCCGGGAGAGGAACCCCAGGACCAGCCCTCCTGCATCGGACAACATCCCAAGTGAACTCATCTGCCAAGGACGAGCACCCCTGATGGAGGAAACGAATCCCCAGAGTTTGGGGGCTCTCCCAGGTCAAAACAAAGTCCCCAGGGCTTTGGAGGCCCCTCAAGCGCAGGCGCAGACTTTGCAGACAGCTGCTGAGGGGAGTTCCCGCCCTCCCAGAGGGCTCTAGGGGCCAAAGCCCCGGGTCTGGAGGAACACGGGTGTGGGTGTGTGTGGGGGGTCTACCGATGTCGCCCGTGTTCGCGTCGTAGTCGTAGGCCCTCACGCAGCGCGCCAGGCTGTCCACGTGGAAGAAGGTGCGATCGTCCAGCGACCGGTCCGGCCCATCGGCGATGCACAGTCCTGCAGGCGTCTGAGCACCGAGCCATCGGTGCGGAGGGTGTACACTGAGACCTGGCCTGGCGCCCATACACATGGGGCCGACTCCTCGAGCAAAGCGTTCTTGAGCCCCCTGAGCGCAGGGAGACAGGAGGTGGGCGCGTGTGTGCGTCCTACTGCGCGCTGGGACCAGTTCAGACTGCGCCTCCCCAACAAATCTGGACAGGGGCCTTGGAGACCCCGCATGCCCTTTCTGGGCCTCTGCCCACCAGGCAGGACCCCTTTCCTCACAGACCCACATGGCCTACGTCATTTCCTGGGGATGACCAGCAGAGGGTGAGAGGACGCCTGGGGAGGGCCGGTGAGGCCCTGTGGTCGTGCCCTGTGTGTCCCACACACACAGCAGGCTGAGGTGGGGACACACCGGCTGGACCCCCCATCCCTCCATGCTGAACAGACACCTGGGCCCTATCTGCGTGGGGAAAGGTGCCTGCTGCACTGCGCCCAGGATGAGCTGGCTCCATTCCTGGCTGCTTACCCAGGCACATGGTACGGACCACCCAGTGCTCGGTTCCCAACGGTATATGCCCATGGCAGTGATATCCACGTAGACCTGCTGGCCCAGCTCCTCCTCCCACATGGGACTCTACTATGCGGTATGTCTCACGAATGATGGCCTCAATCCTTGGGGACACCATGGCCTGCAGAGTAGAGGCCTCTGGTGGCGTGCCCACCCTAACTCACAGAGGCCCCTGCTGAGCAGGAGAGCTGGTCTGCAACAGTGGTCAGTGTGCCCCACATCCCAGAATCCTGAGTGGCCAGCCAGAGGAACTCACCTAATTCCCAGTCTGCTTTCCACTCTGCTCTCATCATGCACCCATCAGTCGGGTGTCCTTATCACTGCAGGCACAGACCCAGACACTGAGGCAGGATTCCCTGTGCAGCACAGAGGTGGCTCCACGGAGCAGGGACACACGTGGGCCCTGGGGTTCCCCACTGGGCACCTCCCACACAGACTTCCTCCTGGGACCCCTCACTATACAACCTGCCCAGAGGGAGTGCATGTGACCAGCCCTACGTGGTTTATGGCGTCCCGTGGGGGCACACTCCACCCAGCAGCCTCTCGGGGCCACTTACCGCCTGTCATCTGCTTCCACTTGGAAGGCCACATGTCTTAGTTCCCCGTGGCTCATCTGGGCTTGGACCCCCTTGCGTCCTTGCCATGTGTCTCCTGCATCCTTTCCTTGTTCTTCCCTGTCCTCCACTGAGTCACTGGTGCTGCCCAGGCCTGCCTCTGCCTGGGAGTTGGAGGGGTTAGTCAAAGAGGAGGAAGGCAGGGCTGTCCTGGGACCCAGAAAAGGTGTCTTAGACCCAAAGAGACAGAGTATTATGCGACCCACAGAAAGAGTGTCCCTGGACCCCTCATGTAGAAGCCCCTTTGCATTCATCCATGAATCTTCCTTACTCAGGTGTTGGGGGCAGGGACCTGGTGCTCAGAGAGCCTCCTGGGTTCTCAATGCTTAGAGCTCCGAGGACCTGAGTGGTTACTGTGGGTACACAGGCTCACCTGGATGGTCACCCTGCACAGTCACCCTGGGTGCACAGGCTCATTTGGATGGTCCCCCTCAGTACACAGACTCCCCTGGACAGTCACCCTGGGTGCACAGACTTGCCTGGGCAGCCCTCTCCCCTTAGCACATGAGCATACCTGGGCAGGTACCCAGGCTGGACTATGCACAGAGGGAATGTGCCCAGAATCCTTACTGCTCTGGCCCTGACTCACCTGTCTCAGAGCTTCCCCTGACCGCCACTGTGTACCCTGCCCATGCACCTGAAGTGGAGAAACACAGGGACCGGCACACAGCTAACCTCAGACACCTGGACCCAGAGCCCTCAGCCATGGGCCGACCACTAGCAGTGCCACTTGGGCATGAGCTGCTGGTCAGGCTCACTTCCACCGCAGACACACAGCTCCTCTCCTGATGCCACTCCAGCCTCTGTACCAGTGCCAGGGGACCTCTGCGTGGCAGTCCTCCTGGCCAGCCCACAGCACTGACAGTCATGATCCTTCTCAGGCCCTACTCTTATTGGGACTTTCCTCCTGTGCGTGCTCACTCCTCTCCCTCCAGACCTGCAGGTTTGCTCAGCCCTGGTCCGCCCTCCAGTCCCCTCCACCTGCTGGTGAGCTCATTGTCTGTTGACTTCACACACATGTCCGTGACTTGCTTTTAGCTCCAGCTCAAAGGGGGTGCCCACATGCCTGCACCCCACACCCCTTTGGGGAGCATTAGTAGGCTTCCTGAGCTGCCTGGCTCCTTCCTGCCCCTGCGGTGCTGCCAGCTCTGATGGCACCAGAGTCCCGGCTCCCCTTCCCTCCCACCAGCAGCTCAGCTCAGGCACAAGAGAGGCAGTTCTTGGGAGAGTCTTTGTGGATCTGGGGACGTGAAGTCTCAAGGTGGGCTCATTCTGGAACAGCATGCCCTAAACCCACAAGGTTCCGTCACCACCTGTAGTGGGGGTGGGGGGACCAGATGCAGGAGTCTCTGGAACAATGTTCCATCCACTGTGCAGGGTTCAGAAGTGGTGTTGCTGGGATGTGATTCTGTCCACCGCGTGGGGTTTGGACTTGGGCATCTTTGGAACATGACTGTCCACTGCCCTGGGATATGATGTGAGCATTTCTAGGATGTGGTTCTGTCCAGTGTGCAGGGGTTGGATGTGGGAGTCTCTGGGACATGACTGTGTCCACCCTGCAGGTGTTGGATGGGGATGCCTCTGGGACATGTTTCCATCCACCCTGTGGGCTTCAGACAGGGGCGCCTCCGGGACATGAGTCCACCTGCCCCTTGGGCATCATATGTGGGCATCTCTGGGATGTGATTCCATCCAGTGCCTGTGGTCATATGTGGGCATCTCTGGGTGCATACTCAGTGCCTACACCTCGGCACATTCAGGGAACCCCTGATTCTCACGTGTGTAGGGAGACCTTGCTGAAAAGGAAAGATAGTTGGGGGCACCCTGATGGCTCAGGCAGCTGAGTGGGGCATGGAACAGGTAAAGCCCAGGGACTGGGGGGCTGGGGCCAAGATAAAAACAAGTAATGACAACTGCATCCTTTCCCCCCTCTCTGAATAAGATAAATGAAATGCTGGCACTTCCTGTGTCCCCTTCTCCAGGACACTCCAGAGTGTAGGACCGGTGCCAGGTTGGAAGGTCACAGTGGGATCCCACAGACAGACACGTGCCTTCCTGTGTCCCAGGAGTTGCAGGAGGGAACCAGGGCCAGACGTCACCTGTGGCCCTGTCTGAGCTGCCTTTGCTAGAAGACTCTACCAAGGAGGAAGGACATGCCCACGCCTGCCTGCTGCCTACTGCCCCCAGGGTGCAGAGCAAGGAAGCCAAGAAGAGGTGACTCAGTAAATCAAAGACTCTCACAGAGCACCTGGGGACAGTGGTGATGTGGTCTCAGTGCCCCTGTTCCTGTGTCTTCTGGTGACTCCTGCATGGCCATCGTCACAGAAGGACCAGAAAAGCCCTGGGAGAACCTGCAGTGGCGTTCACACGTGGCAGCCGGCAGGGCCAGCTGGACTGGTGGGTCTGCTGGATTGGGAGAACCAACTGGAATGGGGGTCTGCTGGACTGGGGGTCAGATGGACTGGGTTTCAGATGGACTGGGGTCCTGCTGGACTGGGAGTTCAGCTAACCAGGAGTCAGCTATTCAGAGGATCAGGAAGTCTGGGGTATACTTAATGGTCAACTGGTGTGGGGGGTCAGCTGATACTTAGCATCACATCTCAGAGGACTCGAGGGTGCTCCCTGCAGGTAATTGGGAAGCCCCCCAAATTTCTCTGCTGTGACCCACAGCTGTGTCCCCTGCACAATCCCTGAACCCAGGACTGTGAGAGGTGATGAAGGGTCCTCCTCGGGAGATGGTCATGTCCTGTATGGTGAGGAACTGACCTCAGCTTCTGTGCCCACCTGTGCCATGTTCTCCAGGCACATCTCCTGTTCTCTAGAACATCTCCTTTCCATGAGCCTTGGACCCAGCATCCCTGAGACCATGGCAGGGCCTCCGGGATCCAGTGGTGTGTACAACTGAATGGGACTCATGATTGGCTCGGATGAGTCTCCTCCTTGATGGGAGGGCTAGGGGCTCCAGGCCCAGCCTCGCTCACTGGCACCTGCATTTCCTGGTTACTCCTGCTACACTGTGGATCTTTGGGTCCCTTCACACCCCCGACATGGCTGTGCAATTGTCTTGTCTTATCCATAGTTGCCTTCCCACTCTGATGTTTGCCCGTGTTCCAGAGCTGCTCCCACCCTTCCTCTGTTTTTGCTTTCTTTAACCTGCCCTTTGTAAACCCCAGAAAAAGAGCTACAGTATCGAGTTCATAAAATTCACTCACAACTAAGAAATCTCCATATCAGCATATACATCCTCAGAGGACATTGGCAGAAAAACTCTGTCACCATATATTCACCATGTAATTACAGTTTCAGAATGAGAAGCAATGCACTTCAAAGAATTACTAGAAAGCAGGCCTTTTACCTGCCATGTGGGCTTGGAGAACCTCTCTGCTGTGAATTTCCTAGGCCTGCATAACCGACTACACACTGGGGGCCTCAGCCCTAGGAAGTCCCTTCCCATCCCCTTCCCAGAGTCCCCTGAGAGTCCAGGCTTGCATCCCTCCCCAGCCTCCAGGAGAGGCTCCTTCCCACCTCTTCTAGTTCCTGAGGCTCCAAGTGTCCCTGGGTAGGTATTCCTCATTCATCGAGTCTGAAGGGACCTCTCACACGCCTGTCTCTGTCCACGTGGCTGCTCCTCTGTCTGTGTCTCCTCTGAGGACACAGTGCTGGGAGGTGGGTCCTTATCTCAGGTCCTCATCACGTCTGCAAGGACCCGGTACAAATGGGGCACACTCACATGTTCTGAGTGACATATCTTTTGAGGGTCATCTCACCCCACTCTACAGAGCCACCATCCCATAGAGAGTGAGTGCCTAAGTACCCCCACAGATGGCAGTTATGTGGGGAGGGTCTCTGGCAGATGAGGACCCGATAACACCTTCACACAGGACCCAAGTTCCGGCACCTCTGCCAGGAGCCATGAACAGTGCACTGCTGGTGAGAATGGCTGCACCAAGTTGAAATGCTCAGCTGGGAAAGTTGGTTATTCTGGGATCTTCCATGAGTAACATTGCATACCCAATCGCTTGCCCATCTTGACCAATTCTGTGTTCATGGTATACTGGGGCAGGATGGTACATTGCTAAACTGGGTGCCCAGAAGCACCCCTCAGTTCAGAGGCGGAGCCCCAGCTGACCACAGGTGACCCTTACAGGCCCATGTGATGGTCCCAAGAGTCACTGCTCCAGCATGGGCTAAGGCTGAGCCAGGGACAAGTTAAATGGGCCTTTTTAATGTTAGTCAGTAGGGTTTGCATAGCTCTTTTGCTGCTTAGTTGGTGAAGAGAAGAGCATTGGCTCACCAAGTGGGCAGGGCCAGGCTCTGACATCACCAACTGGGCCAGCTCTGCCTGCTCTCCCTGTTTCTCCATCCTCCTCCTGGTAGGTCTGTTGGGGTCACCTGTGGTGCTCTGCCCTTTGTCCTAAGTCCTGGCTGGCCAGGTGTCCTCGCTGCACAGCTGGGGAGACCCAGACAAGCCTCAGGCAGAGGAGAGCGTGTTCTCAGCGGCGCAGTGGGTTCAGGAACACAAACACGGGTGCGGTGTCGCCCAGGACTGCAGACAAGCCCAGTGCCACCTGCGTGCATGTCCAGAGGGCACGGGCTACACGTGGCCATGTTCCTGTTCCTGCCTGGGTGAAAGTCACACTGAGTTAACTGGACACTTTCAGAGTTGGAGCAAAACTGGATTTCAGTTGAGCGACAGACAGCAAAGCACCTGACAGAAAGGGGTCTGAGCCACTGAAAATGGACTCTGCAGGGGTGGGGAGCTGGATCAGGACTCTCCTCTCGTGAGCATGTGGCTCCTGATCACCATCACTGCTGTGGTGGCTGAGTCTGAGAAAGCAGAATGCAGGACAGGCTGGTGACTTCCAGAAGGTGACAAATGGTGACAGGGGCTGAGCAGCTTTCTCTCCAGCTAACAAAGAAGACTCTCCTAGTGCCAACCGAGCTGCTGCTGAGGACCTGCCCTGCCCACCGTCCCTCTGCCACATTCTGCCATCCTTTGGACAGCGTGCAGGGACTGTCCTTCCTTTGCCACCTCCTAGGACACTGCAGACTAGTCAGGGCTTCTTGGAGGCCCTTCAGGGAAAATGAGAAAACTGATGTTTTCAAGATGAAAGATGATGCATCTGTGTGGTTTGGGTGGCTCAGATATGGGCCTGTAGATCCAAGTCTAGACCAGGGGCAGGGGTGAAAAAACTAAAAATAAAAAAGTTGGCAGATGATCTCACAACTGCAACCTGAGAGCGGACATAAAGATCTCCATAGTTATGACAAATACGGAATCGATTAGTTGATCTGCCAAGGACAGTGACAGTCAGCCCAGTACTTCCCTGGATGAGGTTCATGTTCAGTCTGCCTGGGGTCATCGCAAGAGAAGGAAGGGAACCCTCTGAGTGTATGCAAATGTCCATGCTTCTATTGGTGTGTCCAGCCCAGTGACTCCATGTGTTGTCAATTCCGAGGGAGACACACAGATAGGCTAAAACTCATCTCAGCCAAGGGATGCTTCCTTCCAGGATGTGAGAGAGTCAGAGTCCTTTCTGGAATCTTCCTCCAGCTACTAGATGGGACGGAGGAACCACTATCCATCCGCACATCCTGCTGGTCCCTCACAGAACCGGCCAGCTTGTTCTGACCTCAACCTGAACAGGTCCCTGGATCACAGGTGTCTCAAGTGGCTTTGCTCACAAAATTCAATTCTTTTTAAAGGAAGGTGCTGGCTGTGGGGTTCAGGTCACTCAAACACTCCACGACAGAGTTAGGCGAGTGAGCAAGCAGGTACTTAATTAGAGGAACGGAGCCGGCCACGGGAGGTCCAGACCTGGTCTGCTGTGCTGGCAGCCTGAGTTTTTAATGAAAAAGCCCACGTGGTGAGGAAGGACGATGGAGAGAGTGTCGTCAGGCCAGGTTTCAGTTCCTGAATGGGCAAAGTGACATTGTCCTTTGATGTTATGGATGGGCTTCTTCAACCGGGGTGTTCCTTGGTGTGGAGGGTCTGTCCTGGTCACACAAGACATGTGGGACACATCCAGCCTGTCAGACTCAACCACGGGCTTTCATCATTGATACCAACGATGGCACTCCTTTGCCACCAGGTGGCGCCAGGGACAATTCACTGCCCTGACATCTGAACTTTGATCCTTGGCCTAAGGTTTGCCTGTGTGGGAGTCCTGGCACACCCCAGGAGTGAAGACGAGCAGCACGGGCTGGAAGGAAGCAAGGGGAGGAAGCATTTTATTTATCTTATTTGGATTTACTTGTGCACATCGCTTGTTCACCCGGACCTGGGAGGGGAGCCTGGATCCCAGGGATGCACGAGGATCATCGCGGCCTAGGAATCCGGCTTACCCCATGAGGGTGAGCCAAAAGCTCATGTCTCTATGGGACTTTGGTATCATTGCCAGGCGATCATTTCACCTTCACCGCACAGGCGAATTTTCAAACCCGCAGTTTACTGCAGCTCTCCCTGTTACACGCCTGTCAGCTCTGGGTATCGTGCAAGAGTGTCCTGAGAGAGGGGGCTGACTGCCACGCAGGAGCCAACTGAGTTGCAAAGGCTCTCATCTGGCGGTGTCAGAGCTTGAGACAAGCTGGCAGAGTCGCTCCAAGTAGCGCCCTCAATACCGCTCTTGACCGTTTCCACCAGGACCCTCAGGCTTTTCTGGCAGGACCCTCGTGTTTTTCCACCAGTACCCTCGGCCCTTTCAGTTGGGAACCTCAGCTTTGTCCACTGCGACCTTAAAGGAGACCCTTGGCCCTTTCCACTGCGACTCTTAGCTCTCTATAAAGATCAAGAACATTTTCCTGAACTGTTGGCAACCGCACCCTAGAGCCCTCATCATCTTTGGTGTCCACCCTGGATCGTGAGGCCACAATATGTGCATCACCATGATCTGCAGTGCAGCACAGGACTCCCTCCATTTACTGAGATTTCGCCTCCATTCTGTGGAGTCCCAACTTCATTTTCATGCCTCTCAATTTCTGGGGTTCAGCCTAGCAAGTAGCCTCTGTTCAGAAAGGGCTTTTGGCAGTCTCTCGGGAGAGTAGGGGTATCCATCTGGGCACCCCGGATATGCCCCCCCCAAACCCGGCTCCCTGCCAGGGCCTCCAGTACTGTGGCCAACTGAGTGAGGGGACCAGTGCTGCTGAGAACCCACCTTCCATTCTTCCCTTTCAGTAGTGCCACATCCATGTCCAACCTGGCTAAATGACAAAGTCAACAGCTGAGAAGAAGAAAGGCTTCAAAGAAGACTTCTTCCTGGAACGAGACGTGGTGCCACTAACCGAGCTTTCCTGGGAATCATGATTTGTGGAATCATGATTGCTGTATTGGTTTATTCATATATGCGGGTTTAATTCAAAATAATAATGAAAATAACAAATTCCCTAGTGGGAAAGGGACTGGGAATTTCTCTGAAAAATGGGACTATTACAACCAGGCAAAGTGATACTGAAAAAAACTAAACCCAACTATGCCACTCTCTCTTTCCAAGGCCAACAATATACTTACAAATTACCCAAGAAATTGACTCAGAAAATATCCCCAACGGTCTCTGTGGGAGATATAGTAAATCAACTATAGCAAGGGAAATTATTTCAGCCTCCACCCACTTACACAGTTGGCCCATTAATGCCGTAGGTTATATCTAAAAACAAAGAAAAACTATTCCGATCACCTCCCACAGCATTGTCCTCACCTTACAATAGCTTATAAGATTAAAGGAAAATTATGGTTCCCACCCAGAGGAAAAAATAATGCAGGACGACTGCCTGCTCCCCCATTACCATGTACAGGCGCCTATGACGACAATGGAATTAGAATGCACAATAGGGGACAAAAAGTAAAACTATTAGAACAACTTATAAAGATTCATAAAAATAGGACCAAGACAAAAACTGGACAGCAAGAACTTGCTAGATGACAAAAGGGCCTGCCAGATTCAATTAAGCTTCATATGCATTTAAAAATTTGATAAATAACTTTCTAACCTTTCGCAAGTGTGTGGAATTCTCTCTTGTCTCACACCTTGCCTTAAGCAAGATCCTATCAAAAGGGCAGGTAACTCATTTACTTAAAAAACAAAAAAACACTATTCGGGTCTATGCTTTTGGTTTACGTAACCTTAAGACTGAAAGCTGCAAAAAGAAAGTATAAAAAACCTGCTTTCTTGCAATAAAGAAGGAACAAAGATTCACTCTGCCTCCGAGTCTGAGTCTCTTTGTCTCCCCCTCGCCAACGCCTAACCCACCTTCAGGACCCCCTGGATGCTGGTGCGGCTGGACCGCGGCAAAGTAGCAGGCACAGGACATCATTCAAGAGCCAGAATGGACTGCTGATCTTGAATCTCCTTTTAATCTTGAATTTCCTTTGAAAGAACTCACTCAGATCAAACTGTATGAGCCATCTTGGAGGACCAAGGCCTGGAGAAGTCTGGCTGCATGAAATCCCAGCCTGGGACCAGCCTAGGACAGTATTCTGTTCATACCTTCCTGGTGGGATGGAAGACCACCGCCCAGGGACAAGGTCCCTTGCAAGACTTTAAAGGGAATGTCACCAGAGTGAGGATTGGGCTTCTGTCTTTAAACTGTCCACAGTCTCATTCACTGTACTTAGTAACTGGGTGGATTTTAACAAACCAACCAACCTCAGGTGCTTTCACAGTGGGGCTGCTCTATGGCCGGCTACATGAACCTCCTTGCCCCAGTATCTCTGCCCCAGCAGCGGGTGCCTGGGGTCCCACTCCCCATGCGGCATGAGGTTGAGCACTAAAACCCAGAGTCCAACAGCAGGCCCCCAGTTAACAGCTTCTAAACCTACTAGCCAGGTGGTAAAGGCCAAGTCCTCAGGGCCACCACGTAGCTCTTGGCTGGATGCTCCTAACTCCCAGGCTCTGGCAGCATGTGTGCAACCAAAGAGCCCAAATAATCACAAAGGGCTGGGAG
This sequence comes from Solenodon paradoxus, assembly GCA_004363575.1. NCBI lineage: Eukaryota > Metazoa > Chordata > Mammalia > Eulipotyphla > Solenodontidae > Solenodon > Solenodon paradoxus. The sequence continues at coordinate 6,798 of RJWH01009147.1, read as the reverse complement.
CTTGGTGAGCTGAAGAAGGTGGGAAACTAATGCACAGAAGCCTGGTTACCCTAAAGTCTAGGAGATCTTTTCTGACTTTCAAAAGTTGCTTTTCTGCCTATGGACATGGCACCTGCTGGAACCTGGATTACTGAAGGGTAGTGAAGAGAAGCTAGCAGCCCTTTGAAGGGGGTCTATGTGTTTTAAGGGGGACATGCTCTCTAGCCTCTGGGTGGTCATCTGGCCACCGGATGCACAGGACAGTATGGAAAGGGAGAGGGATGCCACCCCATGCCTTGTTTGAGGAGCCCATTAGCCTAAGCTGTCAATTCAGGACTCCATTGAGGTACCTTAGGATTAACTTTAAATCTCCTTACAACTGCAAAAGAACTGGGGGTGAATTGGTAAATAACTGATTCTGGTCTGGAGAAACTTAAAAAATCATTGCACATGTCTCTCCATACTAAAATTGAGCTGCAGACCTGGAAACGCAAATGTAAGTGACAAAATCTCTAAAAGCTAGCCTGCCCAAGTACACTCTTCTATGGTTGTAAATGAAAAGATAGGATTCTGTTTTCTTGGCAGTGAAACCTAAGAACCAAATCAAATTATTATAAACATCAATTGTGAAGGAAACATTTTTGACTCTAGCTTCTAACTCCCTTGGAAACTCTCACAGTCTGAAGAATGTAAACACACATGTTGTCTTTCTAGGGCTCTGCAGCAAACATGAAGAGTCTGGCTTCATGAGTGTGTGTGGCTTAATTTGGTTTGATCTTGGGTGATCTGTCATTGAGAATAGGAGTTTCTTTGAATCTGTATTTTTTAGTGCATGGTGGTATTTTGTCTGATGGACCCTCAGCCTGAAGTTCTAGTGTCCTCAGCGCAGACCAGATGGGATCTGGTCTTGTGTCTTTCTTGTTATGGGTTGTATTGGTTGCTGGTCGTAGAGTTCTCTGGATCTATCCTTGGGTCAAAGGCTGCTAGTTTTGATAAGTTGATTTACTTAATGATTTGGATTTATAATTTAAAATATGTCGAGATCATTCACTTCAATCTGACTTATTGGGAATACATAGTTATTAAGTTGGGAAAACATGTATCAACTGATTCTAAAAATCAAAATATAAGATCAACCCTTTTTAAAAGTATTTTATTTTATTTCCATTTAGTTGCTCAGGTAAGTTGTTTCCTCCTGACCTGGGACTCAAACCCAGGAATATGTGGCCTGTGTCCCTCAGACTTGATAGACCCAACTGCTGCCCTACTAGGGGGCTCCAGGATCCGACTTTCAAGAAGTAAGCATTGGTTTAAAGGTACCTATAAATAATTATGGTTTTAAATGAAGTGTGTTTTTTGTGTTTGACTATATGTATGCACCTATGCGTATATATCATGCAACTATATGTCAAAATTTGTAAATGAAAAAGTGTGTTTCATGTTTGTCTCTGCATATATGTTGTAAAAGTATCTGTTAAGATTTGTGCTTATGTCAATGAACCATGGAAGATTCCTTTATTTTCTTGCTAATTTCAGGGAATAATAAATTAATTTGGATGTTTTTGGGGTTTAAGTGGTATGGGAAATTTTGGATCGATAAGACTGGCTTTCATTGTGTAGTTACAAATGTTACCCTGGTGAGAAAGGATTTGATTAAGAAATGTTTAGCCATGCATTTTATAAATCTCTAGAATGTTGAATGCATTGTTAGTAAATTGTAACTATGAAGAACGTTACTAATTATACTAAATAATGACAATTAACTAAAAATTTATGCTACCAAAATAGTAATTCCTAAACTGGGCTTATTTTTCTAGCAGAAAATTGACAGCATTTAAGTTCTTCAAACAAATGTCTTGCCTAAAAAGAATTATATATTCATGAAGCCTCTGATCTGGAAAATGTTGATAAAATAGCTTTTTGTTTAATTGGTAATTGCTTAAAATCAAGGTTTTAAGGGTTAAATTCTAATTAATGAATCAAGGTAATGACAACAAGAGAAAAGTGACAACATGTAAATGACAACATGTAAAAAAGCTATGATGTGTATATATATAATATAAATTTTAAAGTGAAACAGGTTATTCCAGAGTGTAGCTACCTTAAAGTCAAGTGAATTTATATTAAGCTATGTGGTGCATTTATGTGAATGAAAGCTTTTAACTTCTTTTGCATAAAGGGAAAAATATATTCTTTAATTGTTATTAACATATAATAGCAAGTTATAAGTTGTTTAAAAGGTATGCTTAGAAAAAACTTGTTAAATTTGTCACAAGGCAATCTCTGATCTCTGTCAGGCCTCTAATTAAAGGAAAGGTAAAAAAAACCTACATCCTATAAGAAATATATTAGTTTGTCTAAATGAATAATCAAATGTGATTTCATTATCCTATTACTTTAACTCTACCAGCCTACCTGAAGGTAAAATTTGCAATGAAAAGATACATGTTTCAGTTTCTAAGATTTCCTATGTAAAGAAATAATTCTCCCATAGTTAAAGGAAAAACATTATCAATTGCACTCAATTGGAGTAATTAAATCTCATGGAAAGCATTGTCCAAATATAGGTTAATGCTTGACTTTCTCAGTGTATATTTATATAAAAATGTAATAATTAACATGTATGTTCTAAACTTAATTAACATATTCTAAAATATTTTTCCAGGTTAAGTTTTTATTTGTCTTATAGTCCCATCTTTAACTCTGGTTATTTTTAAGGTCTTACTGTTATTACTATTTATTGTTTCTCTGTTTCAATAAGTTTATCTTTCAGCTTCACTGAGTAAGGAATTGCTAAAGTTATACCAAACTAAAATCATTAACCTGCCAACAGGAATAAAAGATTATAATGAAACAGACTAAATAAATGAAGATAAATATTTTATCCTTACAGAAATGCCTTTGCCCTCCTTACCAGACCTTATTACTCTTTCAATTCTACTGTCTTTAAAGGTCCTTAATAGTCCAGATGTGACAGAAGGATTAGGAAGGGATTAGAGGGCTCCAAGGTCAGGAACAATAAGGCTCCAGATTTTAACTGGTTGCCTTTGTCAGCAACTCCAGCCAATGTACCTAGATATCAACTAAAGAAGACTGGTGTCCACATACAGAAGGAAAGGCCTCTGCTATCATCGTGGCAAAGTCAGACACCTGAGCAAAGAGTGTCCTTTAACCAGGAGCCTACCTGGGACTTGCCCTAGTGAGGAGAAAGCACCTGAGAAAAAGGGTAAACTTGCGAGAAGGGACAAGCCTTTTGCTGTTCAGCCCATTTATGGAGGGATGAAGAGCAAAGGGTCCAGTCCGGTGAGAAAACTGACTTCAAACTCTTCATCTCACTCATAGAACCTGAGGTAACTCTGATTGTAGCAGGTAAAAATTTTTAATTCTCTAGTCTTTAAAAGAGGCACTTTGTACCCAATTTATTCTTGTTGACATCATGTTAGAAACATAAATGAAAAGTACTCTGTCTGGTTTACTCTTGTTTCTCATTTTAGTCTTTACATGTTATTTCACATAAATAATACCAAAATTCCAGAAGTTCTTAATTGGTAAGTATTTGAACCAAAGGAGGGTTATGTCTTTGGTAACATTGCATGATTCATCTGTGTGTTAAAATCAGGTAAAAGTGTGTCCTCAGTCTCACTTTTTCTTTTTAAAGTGTCTTAAGCATCTTTAGTTCTGCTCACTGTTTTCCTGATCTCAGGTTTCTAATACACGAGTTAAATGTCATGCGTTGGTTTAGCTTCTTTCAGCACCACTAAGCATGTTTCAGGTACACATACTGCTGGGGTCAAGTCTCTGCAGATTAGCACGTTCTGAAATGTTTTGGTGTCTCTTGCCTCTAATTCATGTGTTGCAACATTTTGTTTATCTTCTAAGTTTAACTGCAAGTTCATTTTAGCGACACTTTGTACCTTCCACCAGGTTGCCCCAAATCAACAGGGAAGCAATGTGAGTGCATCTCCAAGTGAACTTTAGCTTCAGGGACCATCACTGGTGCCCCCCAGAAATGCCAGTGCTGCATAAAAATGTTCAAGGACTTTAAACCTGTAACTGTTCTCATTTGCATTTTACACTACACAACCTTGCTGAATAAATTATAATAATGTCTGGAAGTTTTCCACGCCTCTTAAATCCTAAAAGTCCAAAATTTGTTGTGTGTTACTTCTATTCCTCCACTGTAACTTCACCTTCCTCGTAACTAAGGTTTAAATGCAAGGTAGGAAGAGGCCTGGTTTAAAAGGTACAATTTTACCTGTGTTCCTTTTTTAAAAATCTGAAGTACTTTAATTTATTTTTATATTTTAAATGTTACTAGCTACTACTAATTGAGACAGGGACTAGCTACCCTGCCTTCCTGTTAAAAAGACACAAATTTGTTTTTAATCTGTTAAATAGACTCAAATTGGTTTTTAATCTGTCTTTAATGTCTTAAGTTCTGAAAACTCTGGTCTGGCTTAACTCTATCACCTAAAAGGCATTACTTAACATATGTGCCCTAATGTAATGTCTTGACTTGACTCTCTTAAGCACAAGGAACGTGTCTGCAAGTCACATCTTTCTTCATAAGGACTAATCTTGATAGAAGTCAGTTCGAGCTTACTTGATGTTGCATTGCTGTATTGATAATAGGTAGAAGCCTATTTCTTTCCCTAAACAGTATAAGATCTAAGAGTCTGTTGAGCATGGAAGCAGTTTCAGAAAATACATCTATCAGTCCTCTGCACCCCAAATAATTTAAGGGCTGGGCTATGGTTACAGGGGAATGTTGGACAGAAGCTACTTTCAGCATTTAACTACTGAAGCCACCTGGCCCTTGGCTCTGGGTGTTTGGGAGAAGTTTGATGACAGTTTTAATTTTGGTGCCTGTGATCAGTCAGTTAAAGTTCTCTAGTCGTCCTGTGTCAGTGTTGAGGGGGTGTGATAGGATTCCAGAAATTTGTCTTCAAAAGAGATGAATCTGTAGGTATTGGATGTTTGTGATCATCCCTCATGATCCTCTGTACATATGTGATGCCTTCTGTGATCTCACCTCTGTCCTTTTCCAGATATGTCATGGAGTCTGCTCTGCCTGCCTCTGTGCATCTGGCTAAGTGAGGGTCTATGCGTTTTCTTCACCTCTTCACAGCAACAGCTGTTGGTTACACTGAGATTTCAGATGGTCTTTTTTCCATTGTGTTGATTTCCATCCCATGCTTATCATTTTTCCGACAGACATTTATCATGCTCATTCTTTTCTTCTCATGCCTTTAGGGCGATGTTTCAGTATTTAATTTGGGGCATCTCTTGTGTTTGAGGTGATCTCCTATCATGGTTAACTCCCCTCTGAGAAGAACACTTGCCACATCCTGCAGGATTTGGTACCAAGTCTCCATTTTCGTGGGTTTCCAGATAATTTTTTCATTTGTCGTTTGTTTCCTCCTTGCTCTCGGAATAACTTGGGAGCACGTGATCTGATCTCCACATCTCCGTATTTCCTCCAATGTCATCTCTCAGATGTGCAGTTGAAGCATTCTGTCCTTGTGGTTAGACTTGCATTTCAGTCATGTTAGGTGATGCTTAAAGTCTGATCATGTTTGCTGACTGTTCATATGTTTCTTAACACAACCTAATACATTCATTATTTCTTACAGTCAAACACTGTCCATGCACATGACTTCCATAGATGCATCATGACAAGAAAAAGGATATTTCCTTAGTATTTCCTCATTTTTTTCTTTAGTAGCATTATGCCCCCCTTTTTTAAAGGAAAAATGCAAGCAGGAATGAGTGCCTTCCTGTAGACAGGTCAGCAGGAAGAGTAAGGAGGAAGCTACATCTTTATATTTTTATTTATTTTTTCATTTAATTGTCCACACTGGTAGCTTCCCATGGTCACAGAACTTGAAGCCAGGGGGATGTGGCTTGCTCCTTCAGAGGCAATTGACCTAACTGCTGCTCCACCAGGCCACACCTCCTCACCTTTTTAAATGATGCATCATATAATAAACAGAAATAAAACTAAAGCACAGTGATAATAAGTATTTTACAAAATGCATATGTAATAATGTGGTTCCTCTCTTCATGAAATAGAAACTGAAATGTTCTTCCCAGCAGTCTGGAGGTTATGTCTCATTGGGTTATGAGTAGTGCAAAGTACTGGTTTTGTCTCTAGTGGTGTGTCCGCAAAACTGTACTGAACCAGGGAAAGGCATCTGACCAGGAGCCCAGGGGATGCTGATGGAAAGTGTGTTGGTTTCCTCATGAGAGGTGTGTCCCCTACAGTTAATTGAAGCAGGGAGAGGCATCTAACCAGGAGCTCTGTGATGCTGATGGAAACAGGATTTCAATGCATGGCACTGAATGTTAGAGGTTTGCACGATCATCTAGGGAGCCAGAGAGCAAGGACATGTGTGACTTCTGTGCAGTGAACCCGGAAAGAACTGCCAGTTGTCAGGACTGCACCGAGGGGAAGGGTGTTTGGACTGTCCCGCCAGCTGTGGCTGCTGCTGCCTGTGGTGGTGGGGTCCCCTCCGTGGCACAGGAGCCAGCCCTGAACCAGGCGGCGCCTCAGACGTGGGCATTGGCATCACCAGGTCTCACCACGGACACAGTAGTGGATGTGAGAAAGGCAGCGTAAGTGACATCCGTGAACCTGCAAGGGGCTGACCACGCAGAGGGGTTTGTGGGGCCTGGGTCGTGGTTGGCTGGGGGCGGGGCTGATTAGGGGCGGGTCTGATGAACACGGTGTGGGGCAGCCAACATTCTAGTGGCCGGCTTGCCTCAGGGTGGGGCGTGCTGAGGGGTTGTGCTTCCTCAGGGCGGGAATGAGAGGCAGTG
>RJWH01009146.1:0-24777 GCA_004363575.1 Solenodon paradoxus | reverse complement strand
ATATTTTACAGGAAGCAGATATGGTGCATCAGGAAGCATGACTCTGGAGACTTTGCCTTCTTTACCTTCTTGTCGCCTCCAACTACTGCCACCCAGTTCCAGTCACCAGAAGGTAGGAGGGCCTTTGCCCCAGAGCCATCAGGTTGCTCCAGGTCCTGCTTAGGGCTAACAAAATGATCAGGTTCAGCTAGGTGAGCTAAACCTCTGGGTAAGGGGAGGGTCCTGGGCCAGTCCTAAAGGAGGTAAGAGAGGGCAGAGTCAGGGAGGCAGGAAACAGACTCAGCTAAGGGCACATAGAGGGACTTTTTTTTAGCTTCAGACTCTAAAGGAAGCATAGATCCCATAGCTTTGGCATGAACTAGAATTGGGTTCAAGTTACACCTTGATTCCTACACATAGGGCCCTAGGCAAATTCACTGAATCTCTCCAAGCCCATGTTTCCTTCTCTCTAGGCTATGAGGTGCCATGAGCTGAACTTCATATGGGGCCTGGCCCAAATTTCAAGAGATAGAAGCTGACAAGACCAGAATGATGCAACTGAGCACTAAACCAACCTACTAATTACTATTTATTTGGACTCACTATGGGACAGACACTATATTATGCATTGAAATTCACTATCTCTTTCATCTTTAAAAGAAAGATAACACAATTGAGTGGCAGAGAGGCAGAGTGATCCTCCAAGGTCATCCAGCTAATAAATGACAGAACACGCAGGGCGGCCTCAGAGTCCACACTTCTAACCAGACCACCTGCCAAGAATTCGCCCCCCTGGTCCACCCTTGAGGTCTTCAAAGGACTAGCATCAGGGACAGAGTTTGGCCTTAGCATTCTGGCTCTGCAATTTAACATGCTATGTGACTATGGGCATGCTACTCGGCCTCTAAGGGCTTCAAATTCCTGGTTTGGAAAATATACCCAGTGGGAGAAGTTAGATGTGAAGAAGCTCAGAATCTCCCAGAGAGGGAATAAGAAGACCTGGGTGTAGCTGTGGCTTTATGAAATGGAGGCAGGTCTAGAACAGACTTAACAGAATGAAAGTGCCTGGTCTCACTACCTGGATGCTACCCTTATAACAACTGGCCATCAAGAGCCCAGATGGGCCAGATAGGCAGGAGGATGACCAGGCTCAGTTGACACACCTATTTCATAAGCTGCTATTGCCACCTAGGGGACAGGCAGTGACCAAGAGCCCAGATGGGCTGTGGCTGTGCTGTGGCCACAGTTGAACACTACTGAGCATTGCTGGTCACCTGCTGGTTTCCGGAGTGGAAAGGGGCAGCCAAGGCTTGCTCCAGGAGTAGGGAGGGCAATGAGGGAAAGTTGCTGAGTGCCGCCTCTGGTTTGAGAGTTATAAATAAATCCATCTGGAAGTGTTTGGGACTGTGGGAGCCTGAGGCCAGCCCCTGCAATTCAGGCCATGTGGCACATATTTCCATTCACACAAGACACCACCACCACCACCACCAAATCCCCAGAGACTGTCTAATTGGGCTTGTCTGTCCAGGCCCCTAAGCTGGGCAGGAACCTCTTGGGCCCCAGCTCCCGTCCCCGCCCCCAATTCTCCTCTCCTCCCAGCCTAACTCCAACAAGATCATGTCTGAGAAAGTACTTTGAAACATGTTTCACATGTTCTTCAAGGGTTGGGTAAATGAATGAATGGATTTTCAGTATTACATTTAACCAGTAGTATGTTCCCCTTGTAGGAAGAGGCCCTGTGGTAATTATGGAAGGTGAGGCATTCTTGACTTTTCCCTTCCCTCTCAGGATCACCTTTACCCTACCCAGGCTCTGCCCAAGTCCTTCATCTTTTTACCCTCACTGCCAAGGGTGGCGTTCAGTAGGTGCTGCTCACATGATGGGATAAGTTGGTGTGTTAATTTAACACATACTTATTGCAAATTCTTGTGTGCAGTGTGCTCTACTATGTGCTGGGCGCACAGGAGAGAACGGAATAGCCAGTGCCTGCCCTCACTGACTTCATGGTCTCTGTCCTTCTCAATGAGACTACTGTTGGTCTTAGGGTGAGACAACTCTTTGCAGTATAGGATGCTCCTATGCATAGTAAGATGTTTAACGTCTTGACTCCCGGTCCTAAATGCCACTTGTACCATGGAGTCCTTGCGACAAACAGAAATACCTCATACGTTTCCAGATATTTCCAGAGGCTGAGAAGATCCACTCCTGGCCAAAGCATCCACAGAGAAACTTGAGTGTGAGTGAGTGAGTGAAGGAAGGAAGGCCATACCCAAGATGGGAACATGTTGAGTCCTCTGAAGTCGCATATAAATTGGTTTTGAACTGGAAAATCACATTTGCTCTAGAAAGGTATAAAATGACCTTTCAGTTACTTAGTTAGGCCCCAGAAACATAATATAGCTGAGGGACGTGGTTCTCCCGAACTGGATTAGGGCTGAGGTGCAGGCAGCACAATGGCAATGTTGAATGAGCTCGGGGATGGTTACCTTGGAATGTCTAGAAAACAGCCAAAAGCTGGCTCTAGGGGCAGATGAGAAGTCAGATCTCAAGATAGACTTGGAGTACATACACGCTGAGATATGATTTAGAGTTGAGGTTCAGGATCCAATAAGATTGTCGAGGGAGAAGGTACTGGCGATTGTCGAAGAAGGAATCTAGGGTACAGGCTGGAGCTTAGAGAAGTGGTATCTCTTTTCTTCCCCTTCAAGTCCATTCTTACAGTTAGCATCCTAGTTCAGGGCTTCAACTTGTATCAGGACCATTGCAGCAGCCTCTGCACTGGCCTCTTTTCTTGGTCTCTCTGCCTTCCAGAATTATCTCCTCAAAACAAAGCTTTTGGGTGTGCCCTGGTGGCTCCGGTGCTAAGCCTACAGCTGGGGTGTGGGCCATGTAAACCCCAAGGACCTGGTTCTTGATCCGAAGCTGGACGATGCGGTGGGGAGATGGTGGGACAACCAAAAATAAACAAATACATAGAAGTGCTCCTCCTCTTCCTTTCTTAAAAACAAACAGACAAAAAGAACACAACTTTCATCCTGTCCCTTCCCAGTATTCATCAGGTCCAATCTCCTTAGCTTTTCATTCTCATCACCTTCAGTCCAGAGGTTCCTTTCAAAGCTCATGGTTGGTCATGTCCTACACCTTGCCGTGTGGCTATACAGAGACCCCAACATACACTGCCCTTTTCTCCTCCATGCTGCCTCCTCCTCTCTTTGGATGCCCTTTGACCTCTCTCCATTTAGAAAACTATACACAGTCTTCAAGACTCAGTACAAGTCTCCCCTCTTCTGTAAAGCTGACCCTGACCCCTCAGAGACAGCAGATACTTTTCCATATCTATACCCCACTCTCAGCTCTTCATGTACACCATGGGGTACTGTCTCTCGCAACTAGACTAGGGGCTTTCTGAGAGCAGCAGCCAAATTGTGTTGTGCTTTGTAATCGCACTGCCCATCCCAGTGAATGAACCAGAAAATGGACATGGGGTTGAGCTGGTATAACAGGGCAAAGAGTAAGCAAAATAGTTTCCCCCAAGCCTGATCATGGGTCCTCTTGAACCACTTTCAACTGCTCCATCCTGATAAATACTGTCTTCAGATGTTAATTCGTGAAAGAGCTAGGGAGGAGAAGGGGAAAAGATGGAGGTCCAAGGCCAAGGACAGGCAGAGGGGGGATCAGGTTGGAGAGAAAGGCTGACAAGATGAAAGAAATGGAGTGGGTGATCATTAACTTTAACAGTTTACATACATAAGGGGTTCGAGTAACCTGCAATGGAATAAGCAAAGATTTGGGATTCTGGAAATAAAAGTAGTTGTTTAGGCAGGTCAGCTGAATGTATAGTCAATTAATGGGCATCAGTGCCCTTTAGTGCAAAGCTGCACATGGAACTATGTCCTGCTGGGATCAAATGCCAGCTACCCAAGACACCCATTTAGTAAAAAACAGAAAACAGCATTGGTGTGAAAGAGCTGGGGAATTACTCAGAGAGCTCTTCTTAAGAGAACCAGAGACCACTGGAACCCCACAGCTATATCACATGTGTGATCTCTTTCCTTACCAAAGAAAAGTGGGTATGAGAAGAAAACCAATGTATAGTGAGTGACTAGTGTCCCACAGGACAAGCCAGACATTTTATATACACAAGCTCATTTGATCCGTAATGGAACTCTGTGAAGTAAGAATTGTTCCTATTTTACAGATTAGAAAATTGACATTCTGGAAAGGTTAAGAATCTTACCCAAGGGCATATAACTTGAAAGTCTTGGATCCAGGATTCTACTAAAGTTTGCCCCCTCCCTGGTTGGTAGACATTTGCCTTCTGATCTTACTGACTTTGGCTGTGGGGCTGATCTCTTTGGATTGATCTCTTTGAACATAAGCAAAATATCATTAGTTTTTCCTAGCTCTGGAATGAACCTTCAAAACAGTGTTCTGTTCTCTAGTTTATAGCTGGGTGTCTTTGCTGGAGAATCACAATATGAAGCAACAAACCTTACCCCAAGAATCAACAGTGTGCATGAAAACCTGCCAGGGCATTTTGATCCCAAAAGACATTTCAGGCTGGGGACTTTAAGCCTACAAAGCCAAGTTTTCTATTTTCTCTTCCCTCGCAATGATTTGCCTATGGTTAACAGTTGCCTGCTTTCCCAGGCAAATTGAAAAATCCTTATCAAAATCATGGTGCCATTGAGATGTTGCCCACACGGTGTTCTGACTGCCCTGAGACCAATCTGTGTCTGCTTAGTGGATGATGAATACAGTCTCTTTGCTGCCAACCTTTGAATGATAGAGGGCAAATGACAGGAGTTATGGACCAGTGAGTTGTGAACAGTGTTTCCAGAATGCCAGTGTAATGGATGATTCAATGGAGATAGAGTGGCTGGAGTCAATTAAGGGACAAAATAACACCCAACACTACTTGCTTAGCGATGCAGATTTAGGGTTAGGTAGTTGCAAAGAAAATCCATGATGATCATTTTCTGGAGTTGTACTGGAGTCAGGTTCAGTCCAGGCTGGACCTTTGGCCTAGAGTTGTATGTCCCACACAAATGGTATGGTATTCGGATTGTCATGCTGCATGCAAAGACCTTCTGAAATCTTGTTGAATAATAGAATTTTCAGTGAAATACACTGATAAAGAGGGTAACAAGTCTGGTCTGAGGTTTTAGATTTTGGTGTGGTTATTAGGATCCTTCACAATATTTAAAATCTAGTTGGAATCTGACTAATTCTCACCACTTCCACTGTGACTTCCCTAGTCCAAACCATCATCCTCTCTTGCCTTATTATAATAGCAGTTTATTGTAATATCCCTATAACCAGTCTCTCAAAGTGATGCTGTAAAAACATTGTCTGAGCATGTGAGTCTTGCTCAACATCTTCGAGTTGCTCCCCATCTCACTCATATTTAAATCCAACGTCTTTATGGTGGCCTACAAGGCCCTCATAATCTACCCAAGCCATGACCTCCTTGATATTATCTCCTACAAATCCCTGTTACCTCTTCCATTCCAGCTGCACTAGTCTCCCAATCTTTAAGCTATTTTGTACGTGCTTTTCCTTCTTCCTGGAATGCTTTTGCCTAGTGTATCAGCCAGGATTCTGGGAAGGGGTGGTTGTGGGAAGTGGTAAAGAGCTGCCGCATATAGAGAGATTCTCCCGACAGGAGCTGTGGTCTTTGGTAGAGAGACGCAGTTAACCCATGATGGCTGTGCAGAGAGAGCTGATGAATATCTACCCAAATCTCATTTTCTTTTCCTTCTGATCTCCTTTCAGGTGCCTCCCCTTGGTCAAACCTAGTCACAATCCAGAGAACAAGAGAACCTGTTGATGCAGTCCATACAGGTCAGCCTACCAGGGCACAAATATGGGTGATGGTAGAGGTCTAGAGGGGCACCTGGAAACTACTCAAAGGCACTGGATAGCTTTGGAGCTCCCTCCGTCACTTTCAAATTGTCACTGAAATATTACCTTCTCAGTGAAACCTTCTCTGACCACCATTTCTAAAATATCAACCCCTACCCTCACTACCTTGTAGCTTCCTTCTATGCTATGCTTTTTCTTCACAGCACTGAATGCCACTTACCATATATTTCTTTATCTTGCCTGTCATCTGCTACCTGACTAGAACGAGATCAGGGATTTGGTTTTATTCACTGGCTTATAACAGTACCTGGTACACAGTAGGTGCTCAATAAATATATAGTGAGGCAATGAATACTTGAATGAATGTGCTCTCGGGGCCACCCTAGATTGAGTTTTCTCTAAGCCAGGCACAGCTGGGTTTAGGTATCTGATTGTTATTCATACCTGCTGCTATGTTTTCGGCTTGGAAGGTAGAGAGAACTTTGCTGTCCCCTGTATTGAATCTAGCATGAAAGTTTGTTGACTTGAACTGTTGTTACATTGATTGACATGTGCTGAGCTTTGTGTGCATTATAAGTTGTCAACAGCAGTGGTTAGATTCACAGTCATGGGGACATTGGCACTTTCGGGTGGTACTTCCATTCCTCAAAGGGAGTGCCAGCAGGCCCATTTCCAAATCAGGTAGACAGGTCATCTGGCCACAGGGTGGTGAACCAGGCATAGGTCAAATCAGGACAAGCAAAACAGTGAGGATTCCTAGAACACTGTAGCTCTGTCGAGGGTAAATTTTGTATTATGCAAGTAGCATGAATATGTTTTCATTTGTGAAAAAAAAATCAAACAATTCAGCTACAGTTAAAGTCGTCTTCCTTCCCCAGTTCTGTTCACTGGTGGTAATTAACCACTGTTATCAGTGTAGAATGCCCTTTTCCAAGTCTGTTTCTGTTTATGCATAGTTTGGTTGGGGGGAGCATTTAAAACTATGTAGTATTATGGTGTATATATTCATCTATAATTTGCATTTTTCACTTAAAATATCTCAGAGACCTTTCTGTGTTAGGTTATGTAGATCGAACTCATTCTTTTTGTTTTTGAAAGGAAAGGCACAGGAAGCAATAAATGTGAGCAGAGGCAGGCAGGCAGGCAGAGAGAAGAGAAGGAAGAATTTTATTAGGTTGTTCATGTTGTTCTTCCCACTGGCTGGGCCCCGAACCCGAAGCTGGGATGTATGTGGACTGCACCGAACTACTACGCCACCCATGTGCACTTCACTCTTTCTTAAGTGAACTTCATTTTGAGATACAGTAATCTCTCCTTATCCATGGGCCATACCTTCCAAGACCCCCAGTGGATGCCTGAAACCACAAATAGTGCTAAACCCTATAGGTACTGTTTTTTTTCCTATGCATTCATACCTATGATAAAGTTTAATTTATAATTTGGGCACAATATGAGATTGACAATAATAGCTAGTAATGAAAGAGCAATTGGAATAATATACTGTAGTAAAAACCATGTGAATGTTCTCTCTCTATTCAAAATATCTCATTGTATGTAATATTTTCAGATTTCAACTGACAGCGGGTAACTGAAACTTCAGAAAGTGACACCACTGATAAAAGGGAGCTTTTGGCATCGTAGATTCACATGCAGTTTAAAAAATGATACAGAGGGACCTCATACCCTTAACTGCATTTTCCTCAATGGCAACCTCTTGCAGAACTATAGCATAGTATCACAAGAAGGACAGTCACAATGACACATTCAAGATATAAAGCATTTCCACAACCACAAGGATCCTTCCTGCTGCCGTTTCTCAGCCACACTCACTTTCCTTCCACCCTGACCTCTTCCTGAACCCTTGATGACCACTAATCTGTTCTCCACTTCTAAAATGAGGCCATTTCAGTAATGTTCTGCAAATAGAATCATACAGTAAGTAACCTTTAAGAATCGTTTGGTTGTCTTCAATCAGCATAACTATCTGGAGATCCTGAATCATTGTGTGTGTTAACAGTCTGTTCCTTCTTTTTTCTGAGTAGTTTTCCCTGGCATACATGTACCACAGATAGTTCACCCATTCGCTCATTGAAGGACATCTGAATAGTTTCTGTTTTTTAACAATTACAGTTAAAGCTGCTATGAACAATCATGTAACACATTTTTAAATGGACAGAAGTTTTCATTTCTCTGGACTAAATGTCGAAAAGTACAATTGTTTGGTCACATGGTAGCTGCATGTTTAGCTTTTTTAAAAAAAGTGTTAAGGAAAGGTGCAGGCAGGAATGAAAGGGAATAGGCAGGCAGGAAGAGAGAGAAGGAAGAAGAACTTTATAATTATTTAGTTGTTCACACTGGTTCCCTCCCACCCCGACCCTGGCTCTGTGAATCCCGGTCACGAACCCACATCCTTAGGATGTATATGGATTACATCTACCGGAGTCCTCAGACTTAACCACTAAGCAACCAAGTTTAGCTTTTAAAATAGCTTGCAGAACTGTTTTCCAAAATGACCATACATTTTACATTCCCATCAGCAATGCATGTGGGATCCAGTTTCTTTCTCATCTTCACTGGCATTTAGTGAAGAAAAAAAAAACATTAAAATTTCAGCCATTCCGATTGGTGTATAGTGATAGCTTGTTGTGGTTTTATTTTGAATATCCCTAAAGGTGAGTGATTGAACGTCTTTTCATGTGCTTATTTGCCATCCATACATCCTGTCCAGTGAATTGTCTGTTATCTCGTGTTTTGATTGTCAAGTACAAGATCTAGCTTCTATGCCTAATTCTAGATTCCAAACATTTTCCTTTTTCTAAAAATGTTATAGTTTTGCATTTAAGTTTATGAGGTTATTTTATGCAGTTATGCAATTAAGTTATGAAGTTTCCAGTTTACTGAGATATAATTTACATATAATAATCATATAAGTTTAAAGCATACAATGTGGTGACCTGATAAACAGATATTGTGAAGTGATTGCCATAGTAAGGTTAGTTTGTGATGTGTTTTAAGTTGATATTTTTGTATGAGATTTGCTTCCTGAGACTGACATAGCACATTATCATAATCTTGGCAGCTTAAAACAACAGAATGTCTTCTCTTGTGGTTCTGGAAGCCGGAAGTCTGAAATCAAAGTGTCTGCAGGATCATGCTACCTCTGGAGACTAGGAAATGGTCCTTCCTTGTCTCTTCCAGTTCCTGGTATCCACCAGTGATCCTTGTCTTCCTCATCCTGTGATCACATCACTCCAATATCTGCCTCTGCTTTCACATCACTTTTCTTCTGTGTGTCTTCTCCTTGTGTGTCTGTCTTATAAGGGTACCTGTCACTGGATTTAGGACTCACCTGAAAAATCCAAAATGATCTTCTCACCTTCTGATTCTTAATTACGTCTGTAAAGTTCTGTTTTCCAAATAAAATAACATCCACAGGTTCTGAAGATAAGACAAGGACATATCATTTTGGTGACCACTATTCAACTCACTACACAAGTCAAGATTAATTTTTTTAGCTATATCCAGTTGTCCAGCACCATTTGAAGAGACTATCTTTCTTCCACTGAATTGCTTTCACACTTTTGTTGAAAATTAGTTGTACCTATTTCTGTGACTCTATTTCTGGGTTGTCTGCTCCATTCCATTAATCAATGTATGTATACCTCCACCAAAACCATATACACTTGATTATTGTAGCTACATAGTAAGTCTTGAAATGGGATAGAGTGACTTCTCCTGCTTTATTCTTCTTTTTCAAAATTGTTTTGACTATTCTAGTTCCTTTGCCTTTCCATATACATTTTAGAATAAATTTGTCTGTCTAAAGT
Source organism: Solenodon paradoxus (assembly GCA_004363575.1). NCBI lineage: Eukaryota > Metazoa > Chordata > Mammalia > Eulipotyphla > Solenodontidae > Solenodon > Solenodon paradoxus. Next base: position 15,106 of record RJWH01009146.1, on the reverse strand, counting down.
ATACTCCCAGAATTCTTATAAGAATTACACTAAACCTGTATATAAATTTGGGGATAATTGTTATCTTTTCTATGTTGAGTCTTTTAATCCATGAGCATGGTAGATTTCCCAACTTGTTTAAGTCTCTTTGAATTCTTCTGAATTGTGTAGTTTTGAGCATAGCAATCCCATGCATGTCTTGTTATATTTATATTTATGTATTTCATTTTGAGCAATTGCAAATGATGCTGTGTTGTTCATTTTAGTCTCTATATTTTCCCTGCTAGTATGCAGAAGTACAATTGATTTGTGCATGCTTATCTTGTATCATGAAAAGTAAAGCTCTTATCCTGGACTCACTACTTCTAAGAATTGTCTTGTAGCTTCTTTGGAATTTTCTTCATAAACCATCATGTCATCTCCAAATAGGGATAGTCTTGTTTGTTTTCTTTCCTGATTGTACTGGTTAGAATTTCTAGCACTATATGGTGAATTAGAGTGATGAAGACAGACATTCTTGTCTTGTTCCCAATCTAAGGAGGAACACATTCAGTCTCTCATCTTAGCTTTAATGTTAATTATGAGTTACTTTGTTGATATTTTTTCAAGTTGAAGAAAGTTCTTTGTTTTCCTATTTCTTTTTTGTTCCAAAGGAAAAATACAGGTGCAGCAGGAATGAAGGTGGGTAAGCAGGAAGGCAGGAAGGGAAAGAAGGAAGAAACACTTTATTTTTCATTTAGTTGTTCACACTGTTTGTTCCCCCCCAGACACACATCCCCCCTGCTCTGGGGCCCAAGACTCGAACCCAGGGGTATATGACCGACATGTACTCCTTTGGAGGCAATTGACCCAACCGCTACTCCACCAGGGTGTACCTGTTTTCCTATTAGAGGGTTTTTTTCCAATCATAATTATGTCATCTCTTGTTACATGCTTTTTCTGCATTGATTGATATAATAATATCAATTATATCAAAACAATTTTGCTTTAGTTTGTTTCTCTTTAGTTTGTTAATATGGGGGATTGCATTGACTTATTTTCAGACATTGAAACTGTCTTGCATTCCTGTAATAGACCCCATTTGATAATGGCATACAATTCTATTTGCCAGTGTTGTTTTGAGCTTTCCTTCTAAATTTATGAGGGATATAAGTCTGCATATCTCTTCTAAAAAGAACACTGGTTTGTTATCGAGATAATCCTAGCATCATAAAATAAGTTGGGAAGTGTTTCTCCTTTTCTAATTTCTGGAAGAGATTGTGTAGGACTGTTGTTAATTCTTTAAACATTTGGTAAGATTCCCCAGTGAAACCATGAGACTTAGAGATTTCTTTGGGGGGCAGTTTTTAAATTATGAATTCAGTTTTCTTAATAGATTTAGGGACATTCAAATCATCTTCATATTTGGTGATTTTTGAGTTTGATTTTCAAGGCATTGGTTAGTTTCATCAAAATTGTCAAGTGGTAGAGTTGTTCTTAGCATTCTCTTATTATCCCTTTGGTGTCTGAAGGGTCTGTAGTGCTATTCATTTCATTTCTGATTTAGTAATTCCTGTCCTTTTTTAATCTTTGTCTTACTAGAGTTTGTCGATTTTAGTGATTTTTTCAAAGAACCAGCTCATTGATTTTCTCTATTGTTTTTCTTATTGTATTTCTTATTGATTTCTGCTCCTATTTTTTTTATTTCTTTTTTACTGTTTGTTTTGGTTCTATTTTCTTTTTCTTTTTTCTCATTTCTTAAGGTAGGCACTCAAATGATTGGTCTGAAACTTTCCCCCTTTCCTAACTAAGATAGGCATTTGGTGCCATAAATTTCCCTTTTAGCCCTGATCAATTGCATTCCACAGGTGTTGCTGTGTTGTATTTTCCTTTTCATGCAGTTCAATATTAGTTTTCTTTCCCTTGAAATTTCAACTTCAACCCATGGTTATTTATAAATGTGCTATTTCGTTTTCAAGTGTTTAGATATCATCCTGTTATTAGTTTGATTCAATTGTGGTCATAGAATGCATTCCATTTTATTTCAACTTTAAAAAAAATTTGAGGTCTATTTTATGGTATAGGATATAGCCTAACATGGTCTGTGCTCCATGACACCTGAAAAGAATTTATATTCTGTTGTTGGATAGAATTTTCTATAAATGCTAATTAAAACCTTTTGGTCGAGGGTGTTCTTGAATTCTTCTATATCTTTGCTGGTTTTTTCTCTCGTTGGTTTATGCTAGCTTCCAACTCAGCCTTCTCTGACAGTAGGGAGGTCTGGGCACATGGTTTCAGCTTAGCAAGAATGAAAGTCTGTGTTTTTCACCCTTCCTTTGCAGGTGGGGGTGGGAATGAGGCATTTTTTTTTTTCTGTGGTATTTGGCAAGAGTGGAGCAGTTATTGCCTAAAATTGTCTGTTTCGATAGACTACCTCCTTTTCTATTCCTTTGGTCAGAGAGACAGCCTTTTTGTTTTTGTTTTTGTTTTGTTTTTTTGTCTACACCTGTTAGAGTTTCCAGGTTGCAGGCTTCACCTCACGGGTATGAGACAAAATAGAAACCCAGGAAATTTGCCATTATGTCATTCCTAGATTCCAGAGATCTCCAGCTGGTATACCTTCTCTTCGCCTTTCAATTGTTTTGGGAAAACATGTCTTTTATGTTTGTTTCAATTAGAATGTTCAGGGGTTTTAGTTATACTTAGCAGGAGGAACAGGAAAAAGTATATCTACTCTATTGTCTTAGAAGCAGAAGTCCTATTCTTTTTGAAATGTTATATAATTTTGCTGAGTGTTACTTTTATCAGAGTTCATTTAACTATTTAAGTATTGATGAATTTGGCTTGCTTCTAAATTTTGATATCATACTTTAATAAACATCCATTGAATAAACATTTATATACATATGCCAGAGTTTCACTGGGATAGATTCTAAGAAGTAGAGCTTCTGGGTAATAAAGGATGTGTATTTTACATACTAAAAAATGTTTCCAAATTCCCACCCATAAATAGGTATACTCCACCTAGCAGTGTATGAGCAATTTTGCTTACCTCCTTACCAATAGTTGATATACTCAACTTTTAATTATCAATGCTATGGGCAAAAGATGGTATCTGATGGCTGTTTTCAATTCCTTTTCCTTGATTACTAGAGGTTGAGCATTTATTCAAATGTCTATTGGCCATTTGTAACTCCTTTTGAATTGACTGATCATTTAATTTGCCATATTTCTTTTGAATTTTTTGCCTTTTTAATTTACAGAAATCCCTCTATCCTTTCCCCTTGATAAATTGATCTGTTTATCTACATGTACACTGATATTTTTATCTAATATACATAGAGCAAGTAATATTCTCCCAGTTTGTCTTTCACTTTTTGTCTATGATTTTTTTAATATAGATTCAAATTTATTAACCATTCCTTCATGACACTGTGTATGCGTGTTGTTTAGAAAGGTTTCTTTACACCAAAGTCACAAATACATACACATACATACTATGTATCTTTTTATATGTAGTTGTTTGCACTATCTGGAGAAAGACAGAGACAGACAGACAGACAGACAGACAGACAGACAGAAGCAAAGAGAGAAGTATGAAGTTGGGGTCTAATATTTCTTCTAACTGAAAAGCCAGTTGTTCCAATACTATTTATTGAATAGTCCATTGTTTCACCTCTGTCTGATAAATACCACTTATTTACTTAATATCTTTACATGAGTTGGTTTGGATACTCTCTGTTCTCTTTCACTCATTTATTTGTCTATTTCTACAACAATACCACATCCTATTATTAGAAACTTGCTACCGTGTGTACTTAATCATCTTTCATTGTCCATTCTACCCCACCCCCAATTGTTTCTTGCACTTCATGTAAATAGTGTCTTTTATGTGGATGTTCAAACCAATTCGTTAGGCTCTATGAAAAATTCCAGTGGAGACTTCATTAGAATGGCAACAAGTTTGTAGATTAATTTAGGGAAAACTGACGTTTTTTTCTCCTCTTCTCCACATAATTTTTCTTCCTTCACAAAGAACACATGAAAGAGGTTAGGAGCTAAAAACCTACGCAAGCCCACCCACACATACACATTTGTCTGTGTATTTGTGAGAGCCTATGCTTCAGACCCCAAGGGTAAATATTTCTTAGAAACACTGACTTTGGGCACTAAGTCTATTGTTTAGTCATACCCGCAAAGAGCATCTTCTTTACCTGACTAGAAATGAAAAACTAAAATTCCGGCTTGATAACATACTTTGCTGGGCTTCAGGAAAGGGAGTGAGGAGTGGATGAGATAGACAAGCAGCATATAGTCACATTAGGAGGCAACAGGGTCTTTTTTATATGGAAGAGCACAGGATGACAGCAAGTCGAATAGTGGAAGAGGATGATGGAAAATACCAGGAATAAGGAATGGCCCCATGTTCCATGCTGGTATCTGTAGAGTGGGGTCCTGAGGGACTGTCAACCACCTACCCCCAACAGGGTGCTCTCATTCACTGTGTCCATCTAAATAGGGAAGATGGGCTGACTTGGTAGCTGGGCCTACTGGGCCTGATTTGTGGGTTTGGAGATGGATCTACCTTTGGATCTAGCGCAGACAAAAATATTCCCCAGTTGTATGAGATCTCTGTCTTGATGGGGAGGTGATGATGACTGGATAAGTGACCCTTGTATAAAAATGGCCCATCCTATCACAATAGAGCCACGCTACCTGCCCAGTGATGTGTCCTTTCAGTGTTACAAGCTGGCAGCTGGTACTCACAGCCAAATGTGCAGGTCTTGATACTGGCAACAGGGTGGGGCTGCCTTGGGACTGCCACCTATACAAGTGTGCCAACAAACTGTAGGCCTAGGAAGATACTCAGTAGCATGAGACTGCCTTGGAATTTAGCTGGAGTCCTCTAAACTTTTCCCAAAGAGGAAGGAGGGACTGGCTTAGGGTTCCTTGGCATATGCAGATGCTGCCTGGGCAAGCAATTCTGCCCTCACTTATTTTCCATTTAGTTAACAGCATGGACACTGCTCCCTAGATCTGTATTCTGCCCCCACAAGGTCATGGTGCCCAAGAAAGGGGTGGAGCCTAAGCCACCAGGATCATTCTATGGATCTTAGCATCTAACAAGGTCCACAAAATATCACTCCAATAAAGAAGACAAAATCACTTGCAGTAAATACCTTAGGAGAGGTACAACAATGCTATGCAGAAGTTACTTACCCTACTTTAAAAAATCCATCCTTATTCTTAAGTCTTTTCCACCTCAATGTCTGTAAGTCTGTACCCTTTTAGTTTTGTATTTTTTTCACTTTTATGACTCTAATAGACCCTCCTGAGCACTAGTGGACCAACTCAGGTGCGCCTCTGACCTAGTTTCTTTTGACTAGTCTGACCATATTTCCTGAAGACAAAAAGCAAAAAACAAACAAACAAAAAAACCAGAACATTGGGATGGCAAAAAGGATGGAGTTATATGTTGGTGATTAATGGGAGGGGAGGAGGTGGAGCAATCTGAGCAGGAGCAGAGCAGCCAGGCCAGCAACAAGTAAATGCTATATGATGCCAATTGGCTGTCACATAGTAATGACAAGTGGTCGGGTAGGACTTTATACAAACAGCAAGGGCTGGTGCAAGGAATTTTGACACCTTAGGCGCAAGCAAAATTTGGTGCCCCTATAAGCCCTGCTCTAAATGTCTTGCCTAAAACACATGCTGCTTTAACCGTCCCAGTGCCAGAAACAACCCCTGTAGTACTTACCTGTAGCTGGATCCCATTGTGTTCTGCCCGCTTTGAGGAAACAGGTGCACAGGGTGCAGGGTGGAATCCTCTTCCCACGGCTCTTGTTTCGTCAAAGGGAACTGGAACAGCAGTTGTGGTGTGCCCTGCCCTGCCCTGCCCTGTCCCACAGTCAGCTCCCGCAAGGATCGTCTTCAGTGCTGGCCAATGGGGCAGCTGCTTTGGAGCCCCAGCAACAGATGCAGCTCAGGGCAACGCAGCTGCCCCTTTTGCCCCACCTTCCCTCTTAAAGAAGGAACTGCTTTATTAAAACAAAATGGGGCAAATTTGACATTTACATTAAAATGATGGAGCAATCGGGAAATTTTTTTTTAAAAGATACTGTGCTGTTTAAAGGGGTATGTATGGTCAGCCTACTTTTGGTTCATATTCCTAAATCAAAGCTCTGATCGTGTTCTCTGCTCCATAATCTAAAACATCTTCACAGGATCAAATCCAGCACCTACCTGACTTCCTTCTTAAAGGCCACGTATGGCTTTTCTTTTATTTCTAAAATAGTAGATTTTTGTTATAGTGCTTGGCTTTCAAGGTCGTCTATGCTGTATCCTGACCTTCTATGCCTGTGTGTGTGTGTGTGTGTGTGTGTGTGTGTGTGTGTAAGAGAGAGAAAGAGAGAATGTGTGTGTGTATATGTGAAAGTGTGTGTGTGTGTGTGTGTGTGTGTGTGTGTGTGTGTGTGTTAGGAGACAGTTGGGAAGCATCTTGATGCTGTGAAAAGTACACCTTGAACTTTGGAGTCAGAGACAAAGAGTTGATAATCTATTCAGGCCTCTGCTTCTTAGTTGCTTGACCTTGGCCCTCACTCCATCTTTCTCTGGCCCTCAGTTTCCTCCTCTGTTAAGGTCGTGTAACAAAACGACCCTTATTTTTCAGACTGGGAAAGAAGGTCTTTAAGACAAAACCAAAACCAAAACACAACAACATCCAGTAAGAGTGAAGGGGAAGGGTACTGCTAGTGCCAGAAGTTTCCAAGTAGCTCAAGTTCAGGCAGAACACGGCGAGGGCCACTGGTGCGTGCCATGCGGTCGAGGGCCGACCCCAGGCGGCTGGTGAGGCCCAGAGCAGCTCTGACTGCAGCTCGGGCAGACGCTGCAGGACTGCGGGGGCGGCTGGCGCCACAGGCAGGATGAGGCACGGTGGGTCCCTCAGGTTCTCCGGAACTGGAGGGCCCTTGGAAGTCCCTGCCCGCCGCCCTCCCGCGCCGGCAGAGGGCGCTGCAGTGCAGCTGCTCCTGCTGCCCAAGGGGGACTTCTGGCCTGTGACTCTGAGCAGAGGGTGGGGAGCCCTGGGCTGCGAGTGGCTGGGGACTGTCTCTGTAGTCGCAGTAGCGGCTTTGTTTTGAGCCAAAACGCTTGCTTGTAACATAAATGAAATGTGCCTCAAAGTGTGCAGAGTGATGGGGTCGAGTGCTTATTCTTCCTTTTATCAGGATCCCTGATAAGTGGGTCTCTCTTTTCCAAAAATAGATCTGCATAGGGGACCCAGCCCTTGGTCTTCTCCCCTCTGACCTTTGCCACTCGAGGTGACAGAGGTGACAGAGATCTCAGCTGACTACCAGGAAATGCAAGAGAAAGTGCTGAAGCTCTTAGTAAGCCAGGGTTTCAGTGCCAATTCCATCCCTGGTTGCTGTGAGGCCTTGGCCATTTCGTCATTCATTTATTCAGAAAACAATCACTGTGTGTGTCCACAAGGTACTGACAGTGAAGGGAAGGAGGAGTCAAAAGCTATGAGCAATTACCCCCAAACTTCAAACTGCTTATGCTTCACCCCAGGCCCCATGCATAAGTGGTCCAGAAATGTTTACCTAGTCAATAATTGCTATGATTTACTCACTGCACACTAGGGCATATATTTTTTGTCACTGATGTGCCCAAGTACCTAGGACAGTACTGACACATCGTAGGTGCTCAATATCTTATCAAATGAACGCTGGAGGAATGTGTGGAGTCTTTTATGAGCATAGAGGAGGGCACGTAACCCAGAAGAGTTTGAACCCAAGTCTCAAAGAAGAGTGGGTATTAGCTCAGCACACAAGCCAGCAGAGGGCCATGTGGGCAAAGAGAAGCGCCTGTGCCATGGCACAGAGTCCTTGGTGTCCTCACCTTTCTGGGCCTCGATCTCTCCTGTAAAAAGAAAAAGAGAGGGTTGGTCCTGTCGTGTCTTGGATTCTCCTGGCTCTAAGATACGCTGAAATGAACCCAATTACCCAAGTTAGGCCCTGACCAGAACAGGGCAGCTTTGAAGTCCAAGAGATTCTGGTTTTGACTTTTGAAACTGTCCATCTTTGGAATAAAGGCTTGGCAATCTTAGGTACCCTCTTCCATCTCTGCTCTTTCACCTTGGAAATCTTCCAATTCCACATACAATAACTTATCTGCACCACAAATGGCAGCACTTATCTGCGTATTGCCACAAATTTTCTTCGTATTAATTTGGTTTTTGAAATGAAGCCTGTGTTAATTACAAGTTTTTAAACTAACATGGGTAAATTGTGGACAAAATGGAACAGCATAAGGAAGAAGATAAAAACCACCCATACTTTCACTATCCACTGTAGTTCCTTGATGATCCATTAGGCTTTCATTAAAATCCACACAGATTTGAGCTCATAGAGTAGCACTGTCACAGATGACTGTTGGGGTCACTGTCAGCGTCCAGCGAGAGCATGAGCTGGCGTAGTTCTCTCATCCCCCTCCATTAGCTATGTCTCTGATGGGAAGACATATTGGCTGGGACCCCAAAAATCTCATTCTTCAGCCAGCTGCAGATCACTATATAGCTCAGAGGACTTTTCATTCTGAAACAAAGCTCTGGACCTAAATCATCATGTGGCCTCCCCCTCCTGCTTAATGTCAGGCTACATTACATGAGAGCCGCCAGACCTCCTTTGGTTCAGACCAGAGACATCACTGAGCAGCTTTCTGGGGGACTTGGAGAGGGGCTAATTGGAAATTTGCTTCCTCTATCCTGCCTGAAGAAATCCCCACAAATAAGCCCACAGCCCTGGCTTACTTGGGTTCCCATTGAACACTCCATCTTTAACACGGTAGCCCCTTTTACTGCATTCTGGTCCTTGCTATTCAACATATGATACATGGCCAGCTGCGTAGACATCAAGATCTCGAGACGATGCTGTATAAAACTGTATAAAGCTGTATAAAATAGAAACAGAGGGTTCTATTTTAGAAATCCTGGGATAGAATCAGAAATTCTCCGTTTTCTAACAAGCTCCCAGGTAATAGTGATGTAACTAGTCCACGGACCACATTTTCAGTAGCAAGATCTCCATGCCTCTTTTTCCCTCCTTTGTCCTCCCCGAAGGAAAAGGGGGTAGGAGACGCCTGGAGCGCTTTATAGAGACTAGAGTGTATACACATGTATACACACACAAACACACAAACACACACACACACACACCACATAGTTGAGGACTATGTCCTAAGTGTTAAGTAAACATTTGGTGATTTAACACATGAAGTTCAGCATGAGAAAGCTTACAGCTACACTCCTACGCCCTTCAATGACTTGCCCATTTCAATGGTGACATCAACTCTGTCACCAGACAGAATTGGCTCCTAAACCGTTTTTGCCCTGACTCTTTTCATTCTCCCTGCTTCTATTCTCATTCCTGTTTCTGATCTCTTTCTTCTCCAGTTCACTAATAAGCCTCTGCAGCTACATATCAGACTTTGAAGAAATATTTCAAGAATCTTTCTTCTCCACTTTGCATTTACTTGCACTACCTCAGTGTCTTAGTTCCTGGGAGAATGGCCCAGGCGCCTGCTTGGCCTACAGAGAAAGTCAAACACGGTGGCCTGGTTCACTTTTGACACATTCCTATTCCTTTTAGACCTTCTTCATAAGGAAACTCTAAGTTCCTGGAGGCAGGATTTCTGTGTTTTATTTCTCTTTATCCCTCGCAACAGCAACATCTTCTTTCAAGAAATTCATTCATTCATTTCTCAAAAGTTAAGGTGTCCATTTTATGCCTGATACTTGGTGTGGGAGCAGCAGAGGGAGGCAGACATGGTCTAATACATTCTAGGAGATTCAAGGAAACAGGGAAATCCAGTAATATGAGACTGGCAAACTGATTTTGGGTGCAGGCCAGTAGAAATATTTGTGGAAATGATTGGCGAACAGGCAGGGCCTGTCCATGCCTAGAAGAGATAAGGAGGAAACTAGTGCTGGCAGATGCTGGAGGCCTAGCTTCAGAGCCTGGGAGAGAAGTGGGAAATGGAGTATTGTCTGCTTACCCAAAATGAGTGCATAAAAGGAGAAGTAGCAATTATGGTCGTGACAAAAACAGTATTTCCAGTTGTTACCTGAAACAATAGGATTTAGAGGTGTAATTCCAAGCAGTGGGTGATGTAATGGGAATGGCACTAAAGCAAACTCTTTCTAGCATTCAGATTCCATGACCCTATGACCTGGGTTTCTGTGTCAGCTCTTGCTCCGTGACTGACTTCATTCCCCTTGCTGGGACTGTTTCTGCCTCTCTTTCAAGACAGGATGTGCAGTTGGGGGGTTGTCGTGTGAGGAGCTTGAATTTATAAACTGTAATCTTCCTCTGAGCTCTTGACTTTCTTGGCATGCAATAGGGGCAGAAGTATGAATTAGGAAGGCTCAGCAGCAGAGCAGAAAAGATTCGGGGAGGCCGATTCCTTTCTCTTGGAGAGAGAGCAGGCCTGATCTCAGGCATGGAGAGGGGCTGATGGATTGGTGACATATTTAGGAAGAAATGGAATTGACAGATTAGGGGGAAGAAGAAGGAGGAGAGGTCAGAGAGGATGGAGATTTTGCTCCAACTCAGAAGGGAGAGTGAGAGGAATCTTGGGTCCCAGATCCAGTACTGCCAGCAAACTTCCATGTGGCCTTAGGCAAGTCCTTTTTTCTCTCCGTCTCCCTTGCCACATCTTTACAGTGAAGGGTGACTTTGATCCTCCTGAGCCCCCTCCCTGGCCCATGACAACTGCAATAAATTAGGGAGTGCTTTAGCTTGTTAGAAGTTTGTAGGCAGATTACAGGCTCTTAAATGGGGAACCCAGGGGCATGAAGAGCTTATAAATGCAGTTTCTAGAACATAGTGGGGTGTGGGGTGAAGAGGTGGGCAGCAAGTGAGTGAATTTACCAATGGAGCTATAGGAAGAAACTTTGGGGCCCAAAGATGGTCAGACCCTGAAAAGGAACTTGCTTGCTTCCTCTCAACCCAGAAGTCCTGGTCTTTGGCAGTGTTTTAAAGGAAACATTTAAAGATCCCAGATCCTTAAAGAATATAAATGATAGACATTGGGAACCTAGCTGGAGGAAGGATTTGTCCTGGAGTTGGATAAATGAACTCTGATCGCTGCACCGTGGAATCCCATGTGTAGTTACCAATAGAGCGAATACTTGGAGCATCTACTATGTCCTAGGCCTGGATCAAGCACTTAGCATGTGTTCATTACGTCATTCAGTAACATCCTGACAGAAACTCCCATTTTACAGATGAGGAGACGGGCACAGTGAAGCTAAGTAGTTTGGTCCGGATCACACAGCTAATGAGCAGGAGCAGGTAGACCTGTCTCCAGAGCAATAAACCACAGTGCTATTAGCAGTGTCTCCAACAGTTGCCAGTAGAATCACAGCTCTTTTCAAATCACATTACAGTTGTTGCAGGTGCCTATGCTCATCGCTACCTCAAAATTCTGGTAGTTATTTCTTCGCGAATATGATCCTCATTAAGTACATATGACTAGATTTTTAACTGCAGTACAGTAATCGGTTTCCTTTGTAATTCTAGGTAATTTAGTTAATTGCATTTAAAAGTCTTTTTTCCCAAGACAGAGTCCATAGGCAGCATCAGAGTGCTGGAGGGGACCACTGTGTGGCCAGGCTACCAAGGAGAGAAGCCTGGGCCACAGTTTCCATCAAGTAACTAGCACAGTTGGGGTGTGAATCCAGGTCTGTCTGAATTTGTAACCACAGCGCTCCGTCTTCTCTAGAAGATGAGTGTCAGCCCTCAAATACAGATGGCCTCCCTTGGACAATGGACACCTGAATGTGAACATCGTGTCACTCCTTTTTTCCACTGCCTTGCATCTGCAGACCTTGGGTGTGAGATGAAGGTCCTTCCAGGGAGAACGTCTTACAGCAGTACCAGGTTTGATGGTTGGCAGCCTTGGGGCTGTAGCATAGGGTCAACAGTCAAAGGCCAGAGTTCAAATCCCAGCTCAGCTACTCTTGGACCAACTGCTTGATGATGCTTTTGTTTCCTCGACTGGAAACTGATCTTTCCTAAGGCAGTCATGACTATTCAGTGAGGCAGCACGCAGAAAGTCCTTGATATTGTGTCTAGCACTGCAGTGTGAGTCGTGGTCATTATTTTCTCCTAATAGATGAATCGGGGAGCTCAAAGCTTCTAGAAGGACTTTGGGAGATGGTGACCCTTTGTCCTTTCCAATATCTGCTCCCTGGTCATCCTTGCTCAGATTCCCTCAAGTAATAAGCCGCAGGAACCCTCAAATGCACAGTTTGCGCCTCCTCTTATACATTAGAACCGCCTGCAGAGCTTTTACTATAACAGGGTGCAGGCCGCCCCGGGATCTGATTCAAGGGTGAGGCTCTAGTAGGAGTAGTTTTCCCAGGACTCCTCTGGAGATTCTTATGTGGAGACAGAGTTGAGAACCATGGCCTCCAAAGGAAATGGGACTGTGTGCTGCTCTTTGAGGACAATGAGGCATAAGGGGGAAGCATGGAGACCGTGCCCGCCTCTGCAGACAGGATGAAAAGGAACAGAAGCCCAGGCATGGAGAGGAAGCAGGCAGCTTTAGAGTGGAGGAGGGGCTGGAGCCTGCGGTAAGAATGAGCTTCAGCAAAACACCAGGACAGGAACCTGGCTCCAGGCCCTACCAGGCAGATGGCTTAAGTGGCTTTGCCACAAAAGGAACTGTGACTTGTGGGGGTGAGGGGAAGACTAGGATATGTTCAGTCTTTTTGTGCCCTCACATGACAGATCCTGATGAGTTAGCACCTTGTAAGGAACACAGGAGACAGTCTGTTCCTCCTCCTCCCTTGGCACACACACCATGGCTCCCACCTACCCACTTACAAGCTCACACCTGGATTCCTCCCCCACCTGACCCAGCAGAAAGCCCTACCTCTAAGCCATGTAAATATCTGGTGGTTAGAGCAGGACAGCATGCAGGGGTCAAACATCAGCTGGGGGCGGGGGCGGGGGGGGGGGGGGGGCCTGCCTTCTGCTGTAACAGGAGACTGCAGCAAATCGTGAGCTCCAGGGCCGAGAGGAGGAAAGAGATTTGCTCACGGTTACACAGGCAGCAGTAGTAGAGGCAGGACTCCTGGTCCAGTGCTCCCTTTCCCACACCCACCTGCAGACGTCAGCTCTGGCCCTTCATCTGCCAGTCCTGGGCAACGAACCCACACCCTGACTGTGGCTCTCTAGCTCTGACAGGGTCTCTGTCCAGCCACCCAGCAGAGGTCTTGAGTTGGCAGCTCTGAAGGAATCGCAAGTGACCCTCCAGCTCTGAGTCTGGATAGAGAGTGGAAGTGTGGGGGCGTTTGGGATCTGGTGCTTGTGTTGTCCTCCCACACACACAATCTATTGTCCTGGGGCCTATTTGGGCCAGGTGAAATTTCCTTGCCTGCCCCTCCCCCCACCAAACTGGAGGCTATGTCTTTAAGAAAGGACGAGTCAGAGCCACAGGGATCAGTTTCAAGCAGCCCTCAGAAGGCAAATCTGGATTGAGTTTAGGAAGAAAAAAGAAGGGGTTAGCTTTGGTCCTGCCTCTTTTCCTTTCTCTTCTTTGCTCGTCCCTCCTCCGCCCTTAGTCTGGAAATTCTGTTAACTTGTCCAGGAGGTGACTGAGCCCAGGGCTCCCCCAGGCGGCCCCCTGTCCCTCTCACCTTGTCTTTCCTCCAGCTCCCGAGCACACAATCTGGAGGACTGCTGGGCAAGTGGCTGGAATGACTAGGTACGTAGTCTGGATATTTCAAACTTTACCCTGGCAGTGAGGTCTGGGGAGTGTCCAACATGGACCAGTAGGAGGTGGGAGGGGGACTGCCAAGACCTCCTAGAACCTTGGTAACTGAGGCAGGAAGGAGAAGACTTTGGCCCCATTCCACGCTGACTCCACCAGGGACTCTGTGTTCAGGCTAGAGAAAGGCCTGGTCCCTGCAGCCTGGCCTGGCACTGTTCTTGTGAGTTGTTTAACCAAACCCCTGATGGCTGGGAGTTTGAATGTAGAGGGCGAAGTGCTGCTTTTGCTGCTGTAGCCACCAGGGGAACTGAGGCCAGAGGGGTCCTAGAAAACCCATGAGAAAGGCAGACAGGAACTTGTGCAACTCCAGCCATCTGTCTGTCCACAACACTCTGGTGGCATATAAACTCTCAGTGAGGTGACTGGGATTCCGTTTGCATGTGAGGTGGACCAGGAGCCATGCCACATCTTCCCCGGCTGGTTTACAACCTTGTGGGATGACTGCAGACGAGGCTTTTAGTTTTTAAGGGCTTCAGTTTACACTTCGGAGAAAGGGACTTAATGCTACTTAGCTGAAAGGGGAGCCCAGAGAAAGAGATACAGAAACTGCACCAGTGATAGAGATTCGGGGAGAGTTTGGGATTTCTGTGAACCCAAGAGTGCTTTAGCCCTAGATGTTAGGGTTCATTTCATCCATGCACTTATTTATGTTTTTATTCAACGAACACCTATTAAATGCCTGTGGGTGCCCATTGCTGGTGTGGGCAACCAGCGACTTAAGATGGCAGTTGATCCTCCCAGTTGACCTCCTCCTGGTCTCTACTCCTCCCTTTTCTCACCCCCTCTGGGCCATTTGACAGGGGAAGAGTCACCAGCATCTAGTGCACTCAAATGACCTGATGAGGGCATGATAAGTGCTGACGTTGTTGGCACTAGAGCAGGTACATCTCATCTGACAACAGTCCCTCTTGAAAGAGATTTGAGCCTAGGCCCCAAACTTGACCTCAACCTCTGGGAAAGACCTTGACGGTCAGGAACCAGCAGGGACACAGAAGCTGAGGCTAACCTCTTCCAGACAGTAGGGGTACATGAGCCTTCTTTAAACATTGCTGGTTGAGTTGGGCCTGTTTGGGCTTTCGGCATCAGAAGTGGGCCAAGGATTGGGTGGATTTGCCAAGAGCATCTGAAGACTTTGTTCTTTGTGACTCAAGCAACTTGTGATAACTTGGGTAGGAGATCTCAGATACCTTGGCTGTTGGGAAAGGGTGGGCTTAGGGATACTGTTCTTGGGTGGTCCTTTGGGTGTAGAAGGCTTGAACTTGGTATAGACAAGTATGTGTGTGTGTGTGTGTGTGTGTGTGTGTGTGTGTGT